>CM041114.1:16743160-16936720 GCA_023079485.1 Archilochus colubris | reverse complement strand
TTTTTTTTTTTTTTCTCTGCTGTGGTGTCTGCAGCAGGGCTCATTTTCTGAGCAGCAGCAGTGTCTGTAGGGGTAGAGACAGCAGCTGCAGCTGTAGGAGATATGCTGGCGATAATCACCAGTCATATTTGAATGTGTGCGGGGGGGCGAGAAGCGGCTGCGGAGTCAGGAGTTGGGGTGCTCTCTGTACGAGGAGCAGCTCCCACTCTCCGCAGCAACTCTTGGCCTCCGAAAAGGCATACTCATTCTCATGACTGTGGTTTTTGTCTTACTCCTCACCAATATATGAGAAAAATTAACAACCACTAGAAGATTCAAAAATGAAATGACACTGCTACTAAAATCTGGTGAAGTTAGCCTAAAATAAAATGAAGTGGTACAATCTTCTAAACCAAAACTGCAAGTATAATTACCAACCAAGTTTTTGGTTTTTTTTTTATCTCTGTATGAAACGCCAGTGCACCATGCACCACAATATACATCAATATTGAGGACCATATTGCAATGATGGTTCTTAAGCAGCTTTATCTGCTTCTAGCATTCACTCAGAAGCTTCTAACAATTTGGGTTTTAATTTCAAATCCCCCCATCTCTTCTGGAAATTTTCATGGATGTCTCAAACCCACAGCTTTTCTGAAGCACTCAGGAAGAAAAGAGCAAGGCAAGAGGATTGCCTATGGCTGCATGCAGAGAAGGGGGAGCTGGTCTGATGAAGGGAGGGTCAGCTCCTCCCCAGCCTCACAGAGGGTATTGCCCAGAGCTCCAGAGGGCAGATGGACACCTCCTTGTCATGGACACATCTGCTGCCTGCAGCTGCCCCAGCCAGGAGCTGGTTCCTTGGTGCCGTCTCCCTTCCTGTCCCTGCTCAAAGAGCCAAGCCCAGACCCTGGGTGCCCAGCTCTGCCCTGCAACCACTTGGGGGGTGCAGGACCTAAAGAAGAGGGCACACACCCCCTGAGGACAATGGAAAGGGGAGCCTGAGCTGAGCTGAGCTGACCTTAGCTGAGCTGAGCTGCAAGAGGGTGCTGGCTGGATGCACTTAACTAGGTTCTCAGTCCCCATCCTGGTGATGCTTAAGGAGTCTCAGCCCCTGCTCTCCCCTGCACAGCTGAGTTTCTATCCCACCAAGCTGAGCCAGAGACAAGTGGAAGCAGAGCCTGAGGAGAGCCCAGACTGGAGCAGGAAAGCCCTTCCCTGAAGGGAGTCCTGAAAAGTGCCCTCAGAAATATTCTGGGCATCAGCTGGAACTGTGAGCATCCCTGAGCAATTCAGCCCTCTCTAAAGAGCACCAGGACCCTGCCCTGTGCTCCCTGTCTCCTGCCAGCCACAGCTTCTGCCAGCACCAGGGAGCTCCCCAGGCAGGCTGAGCGCTGCCCCTGGCAGGAAGGCAGCAGAGTCCCTGCCCCAGCACACAGCCCCTGGGCTGCAGGACCCTGCTCTGAAGGACAGCTCTGGCCACCCCTGCTTGCACACACACCCTCACTCCTCTTCACAATTTCCCTTACACCTCCAGCCCTTTCCCCCTTACAGCTCCCATCAGCTCTGGCTCTGCAGCTCTGGCTCTGCAGTACCTCCAGGTACTGCACCAGCTTCACTGCCCTGCACCAGACACTCACCATGTCAGAAGCTTGGAAGGTTCTCCTCCACTCAGCTGGCACTCATCCCCTCCATCTTCCCCCCCTTGAAGCTCCCTCTGCCTTGCTCATCTCCCTGATATACCCCGGCAGTGCTCTCAGTTCTGCTGCGCTCTGCAGAGGAGCTGCTCCTTCCCAGAGCTGTCTCTCTGCATCACTGCCCACTTGCCAGCAGCTCCCTCCATCCCAGGAGCCCAGCTCACAAATGTCATGAGCCCTCTGGGGGGTTGATGCTTAGCCCATGACAATTGCTCAAGATGCAAGGAGAGGAAGCTGCAGAAGCTTCTTTCTCAACCAGAAAGTCCAAGGCAGAGTCCAAGTCCAAAGTTTCTTGCCGTGTGCCTGGATCCCCCTGAGGGACAGCCCTGAGAAAGCGTCCCCCCAGGGGGGGGACATGAAACAGTAATGATAAAAAGGAGAAATTACTAAATATATACAAATATACAGGAAAATTGATACCACGTTCCTTCCCCCCTTTTCCCCCAATAACTCTCACGTCACCACCGAGGCTGCAGGACAGCCCTGGGAAAGCAATAATAACATACTAATAATCAAAACGAATAATAACAAATATAATTGATAAACCTTGTCAAATTAAATCTCTAAGCTATCCCCATATCCTTAAGCGATTTAACCATTCATTTAACTCAGTATATGCAACAGTTAACTTTTTCATGTTATCTTAATCAATCGCTTTTGGTTGTGATATGACTCTGAATGATCAGATAAATTCATGCAAATACACTACATCCAAGTCTTCACAAACATAACCTAAAAGCTAACAATAAAAAGTCAGTGGCAGCACGATATTGTAAAACTGCATGTCTGACACTATCAACATCTTTTAGCATCTGTGTTAAAATGCCAAAAGTTAAGTTCATCTGATTAGCAGTGCAACAGAATAGCACAATCAGCAATCAACACATAGACGAAGGATCCCATAATCAACATATAAACGATCATATGAATTACAACGTTAACAAAAGCGTGTCATCAATCTTAACATAAATGACAAAAAGCAGTTCACACTGCAGTGGAAGGACTTAAATACCTTTTTAGTATGAGGAAGGTCTGGTGTCCACTGGCACGTAGAGCCAAGAGGGTAAAGGAGGCTTATCCGACAAAAATTCGTCGGGGGGCCCAAAAGGTGTCCCCAGACCCCTCCCAGGTAACGGCATGGTGGAGTCCTGGTTTCCTCCATGGATGCCAAATTGAAGCCCAAAAAGGCCTAATAAATTGTTAAGAGACAGAATTCCAAGCCTTTAAACAGCAAAGGCACACCCCCCCCACCTTTGTTTCTTTTTTTTTTTTTTTTTTTTCTCTGCTGTGGTGTCTGCAGCAGGGCTCATTTTCTGAGCAGCAGCAGTGTCTGTAGGGGTAGAGACAGCAGCTGCAGCTGTAGGAGATATGCTGGCGATAATCACCAGTCATATTTGAATGTGTGCGGGGGGGCGAGAAGCGGCTGCGGAGTCAGGAGTTGGGGTGCTCTCTGTACGAGGAGCAGCTCCCACTCTCCGCAGCAACTCTTGGCCTCCGAAAAGGCATACTCATTCTCATGACTGTGGTTTTTGTCTTACTCCTCACCAATATATGAGAAAAATTAACAACCACTAGAAGATTCAAAAATGAAATGACACTGCTACTAAAATCTGGTGAAGTTAGCCTAAAATAAAATGAAGTGGTACAATCTTCTAAACCAAAACTGCAAGTATAATTACCAACCAAGTTTTTGGTTTTTTTTTTATCTCTGTATGAAACGCCAGTGCACCATGCACCACAATATACATCAATATTGAGGACCATATTGCAATGATGGTTCTTAAGCAGCTTTATCTGCTTCTAGCATTCACTCAGAAGCTTCTAACAATTTGGGTTTTAATTTCAAATCCCCCCATCTCTTCTGGAAATTTTCATGGATGTCTCAAACCCACAGCTTTTCTGAAGCACTCAGGAAGAAAAGAGCAAGGCAAGAGGATTGCCTATGGCTGCATGCAGAGAAGGGGGAGCTGGTCTGATGAAGGGAGGGTCAGCTCCTCCCCAGCCTCACAGAGGGTATTGCCCAGAGCTCCAGAGGGCAGATGGACACCTCCTTGTCATGGACACATCTGCTGCCTGCAGCTGCCCCAGCCAGGAGCTGGTTCCTTGGTGCCGTCTCCCTTCCTGTCCCTGCTCAAAGAGCCAAGCCCAGACCCTGGGTGCCCAGCTCTGCCCTGCAACCACTTGGGGGGTGCAGGACCTAAAGAAGAGGGCACACACCCCCTGAGGACAATGGAAAGGGGAGCCTGAGCTGAGCTGAGCTGACCTTAGCTGAGCTGAGCTGCAAGAGGGTGCTGGCTGGATGCACTTAACTAGGTTCTCAGTCCCCATCCTGGTGATGCTTAAGGAGTCTCAGCCCCTGCTCTCCCCTGCACAGCTGAGTTTCTATCCCACCAAGCTGAGCCAGAGACAAGTGGAAGCAGAGCCTGAGGAGAGCCCAGACTGGAGCAGGAAAGCCCTTCCCTGAAGGGAGTCCTGAAAAGTGCCCTCAGAAATATTCTGGGCATCAGCTGGAACTGTGAGCATCCCTGAGCAATTCAGCCCTCTCTAAAGAGCACCAGGACCCTGCCCTGTGCTCCCTGTCTCCTGCCAGCCACAGCTTCTGCCAGCACCAGGGAGCTCCCCAGGCAGGCTGAGCGCTGCCCCTGGCAGGAAGGCAGCAGAGTCCCTGCCCCAGCACACAGCCCCTGGGCTGCAGGACCCTGCTCTGAAGGACAGCTCTGGCCACCCCTGCTTGCACACACACCCTCACTCCTCTTCACAATTTCCCTTACACCTCCAGCCCTTTCCCCCTTACAGCTCCCATCAGCTCTGGCTCTGCAGCTCTGGCTCTGCAGTACCTCCAGGTACTGCACCAGCTTCACTGCCCTGCACCAGACACTCACCATGTCAGAAGCTTGGAAGGTTCTCCTCCACTCAGCTGGCACTCATCCCCTCCATCTTCCCCCCCTTGAAGCTCCCTCTGCCTTGCTCATCTCCCTGATATACCCCGGCAGTGCTCTCAGTTCTGCTGCGCTCTGCAGAGGAGCTGCTCCTTCCCAGAGCTGTCTCTCTGCATCACTGCCCACTTGCCAGCAGCTCCCTCCATCCCAGGAGCCCAGCTCACAAATGTCATGAGCCCTCTGGGGGGTTGATGCTTAGCCCATGACAATTGCTCAAGATGCAAGGAGAGGAAGCTGCAGAAGCTTCTTTCTCAACCAGAAAGTCCAAGGCAGAGTCCAAGTCCAAAGTTTCTTGCCGTGTGCCTGGATCCCCCTGAGGGACAGCCCTGAGAAAGCGTCCCCCCAGGGGGGGGACATGAAACAGTAATGATAAAAAGGAGAAATTACTAAATATATACAAATATACAGGAAAATTGATACCACGTTCCTTCCCCCCTTTTCCCCCAATAACTCTCACGTCACCACCGAGGCTGCAGGACAGCCCTGGGAAAGCAATAATAACATACTAATAATCAAAACGAATAATAACAAATATAATTGATAAACCTTGTCAAATTAAATCTCTAAGCTATCCCCATATCCTTAAGCGATTTAACCATTCATTTAACTCAGTATATGCAACAGTTAACTTTTTCATGTTATCTTAATCAATCGCTTTTGGTTGTGATATGACTCTGAATGATCAGATAAATTCATGCAAATACACTACATCCAAGTCTTCACAAACATAACCTAAAAGCTAACAATAAAAAGTCAGTGGCAGCACGATATTGTAAAACTGCATGTCTGACACTATCAACATCTTTTAGCATCTGTGTTAAAATGCCAAAAGTTAAGTTCATCTGATTAGCAGTGCAACAGAATAGCACAATCAGCAATCAACACATAGACGAAGGATCCCATAATCAACATATAAACGATCATATGAATTACAACGTTAACAAAAGCGTGTCATCAATTCAATACAATACGAAAAGCACAGTTCACACTGCAGTGGAAGGACTTAAATACCTTTTTAGTATGAGGAAGGTCTGGTGTCCACTGGCACGTAGAGCCAAGAGGGTAAAGGAGGCTTATCCGACAAAAATTCGTCGGGGGGCCCAAAAGGTGTCCCCAGACCCCTCCCAGGTAACGGCATGGTGGAGTCCTGGTTTCCTCCATGGATGCCAAATTGAAGCCCAAAAAGGCCTAATAAATTGTTAAGAGACAGAATTCCAAGCCTTTAAACAGCAAAGGCACACCCCCCCCACCTTTGTTTCTTTTTTTTTTTTTTTTTTTTCTCTGCTGTGGTGTCTGCAGCAGGGCTCATTTTCTGAGCAGCAGCAGTGTCTGTAGGGGTAGAGACAGCAGCTGCAGCTGTAGGAGATATGCTGGCGATAATCACCAGTCATATTTGAATGTGTGCGGGGGGGCGAGAAGCGGCTGCGGAGTCAGGAGTTGGGGTGCTCTCTGTACGAGGAGCAGCTCCCACTCTCCGCAGCAACTCTTGGCCTCCGAAAAGGCATACTCATTCTCATGACTGTGGTTTTTGTCTTACTCCTCACCAATATATGAGAAAAATTAACAACCACTAGAAGATTCAAAAATGAAATGACACTGCTACTAAAATCTGGTGAAGTTAGCCTAAAATAAAATGAAGTGGTACAATCTTCTAAACCAAAACTGCAAGTATAATTACCAACCAAGTTTTTGGTTTTTTTTTTATCTCTGTATGAAACGCCAGTGCACCATGCACCACAATATACATCAATATTGAGGACCATATTGCAATGATGGTTCTTAAGCAGCTTTATCTGCTTCTAGCATTCACTCAGAAGCTTCTAACTTGGGCTGCTGTAGCACCTTTTGGGAGTAGTCCTAATGCACGCTTAGTTTTTTCATTAGCATTGTCATATGCTAACATGTAAAAAAAATTGTTTTCATCTCTTCTGACAAATCCAAATGTGATGTTATCGCTGAATATAAGCGATCCACAAATTTTGAACATGGCTCTGCTCCCCCCTGTTTAATATTTGTAAAAGAGGGGGTTGCTTGTGCAGGATCATGAACAGTTTGCAAAGCTTTATACGCCAATTCTTGTGAGAGTTGTGACACTTCAGTTTGAAATCATGCCTGCAAATCTGCACATACAAAAGGACCAGCACTGAGTAACATTTGTGCTTGCACTCCGTATAATGCATTGGTGTTCTGTCTAGGAATCACAGCTGCATTTTCACACAGCGTTTGCCATTTATGATGAAATTGCAATTGTTGAGAAGGAGTTAACAGAGTATTAATGAGCATTTTTGTGTCATATGGCATCAACAATTGAGCAGTAAAAAGAAGTTGCAAAACAGATTGAGTAAATGATGATTTCAAACCGTACTGCGTAATGGCAGCTTTGGCTTCTTTTATCATTTTCCAATCTAATGAAACCCATTGACCTCCTCCTCCTGGTCCCACAATCACTGGAAAAGCCATCGGACCCATACTGGGAACCATTTCTCCTTCAACTACAGCATTTTGAATAATTCCCTTCCATCTAGTTACCGGATCCATGCTCCCACCCCCCCCACACTATCCCCCCCACCGCCCTCCCCTCCCCATGTTGGAGCTGGAAGAGGTGGAGCAGTGGGTGTTAAAGGGTTAAGGGAAATAGGAGCAGGAATAGGGAACGGATCAGGGGGTAAAAATGGATTAGTGCCCCTGGGTTGTTCACAATGTTCCTGGAGCAAAAACTAGGGTTTTTTTCAGGGGTATACTCATCCTTGGTCTCCAGTTCTTTCAGTTTCTTCAGCAGTTCCCTTAGTTGCTTGTCTCCAAGTCCCAGTTCTTTCCTTGGTTGTTGCTCTATAGCAGGCACTGATGGTGTTGACAGGTGAAGCAGAGGATAGATTGATGGCATCGGTGGTTGAGAAGATAAATCAGGCGCCAGAGGTGGAGAGGAAGGCAGTGGTGTCAGAGCGGCCGGGAGCCACGGCAGGCAGGCGCGAGGTGGGGAGTCTGCATTCCAAGATTCCTCGCCTGTGTTCTCCGGTTTCTCTCCCTCTGGGTCCTCCGACTATTGTGGTGGTGTTTTTGGTCACTTTTGTTTTTGCTTCTTGGTCCCATTTTTGCTTTTCATCTGAACCCCAGGGTCAAATGACACAGTTGGCTGAGCTTGAATCAGTATAGTCCCTGCAGGTGCTGGTGGGGGAATGATGTATACACCTTGATTTGAAAATACAAAATATGTCTCTTGAATCACCTTTTTTTTTCTTCTCTCTTCCTGTTTGGTTGCAATTAACATATGTTTACCTCACCGTATGCCTGACAGACACCTAAAAGATAAGATTGCTTATCAAGTCGCCTCCTGGTGCATGGTGGAGACAAAAACAATGAAAGCAGCAGGGCACCAAAAGACAAAAAGATAAGGATGACTCATCTCCGGGAAGTCTGGAAATCTGTATGTATGAGGGACTTATGCAAAAAAGGGACCCCTTGTAGCAAGACGAATCTTTCTTCAGGGATCGTTGCCTGAAGGTCTAACTCGGTGTCGTGATATAGACTCGTGAGCCGTGCTCTAAGTCTATTGCCCACAAAGTGGAACTAGCAAGATTGGTCTGCCGCTCAATGAGCTACCAGCACGCTCTCTTGTGACTAGCCCAAGAGTGAGCTTGACTCTGTGGGTGTGAGTCCCACCTTTATTGGCCCCCTGGTCTTGCTCCTGCCCAATAGGGGGCCTGTCCGAACCAGGCACAGGTGGACTCACACCCACTCTTTGGCAACTCGAGGCACCTGGTTTATCTTGTTTCTCTACAACCCCTCTTTCTTTTTGCTGTATAAAAAACCCTAGGAAAAAAGGAAAAGGTAGCAGCTTTCTACTAGACTCCCCCTTCTCTCAGCACTTCGGCTTCAGCTACGAGACGCCAACAGCAGAGGAACGGAAAAGCGGCAGAAGCAACGGATCCTTCACAAACGACTACAGCCTGAGGCCAGGGCTGGTGGACAGTGATAACATCTTGATTACCCCCTTGTCTCTTTTCCCTTCTTAATGACCCTTCTCTCCAAAGTAGCTAATTGTATAAATACTAAAATAAATCCTTGTAACTTGTTTAAATCCTAAAGCCTTGTTATTTTTGTAAATTCACGCGTCGTCTATAAGTAGTGGCTGAATTTTCCTCGCAATCAAAATATAAATAATAACTCGGATCGTAATATTTTTATTGGCATAGTTGGCAGGATAAAATTGAAGAAAAATGTCAGAGCTTCCATGTAGTCTGATGCCTGAATTACAGAACTAACTCTTAAAGAAATTTAAAATAATTTAAAGCCAAAGTAAAAACAAATGGAGGCCATAGCTTGTTCTGCTAAGTCCAGTGGAGGTAAAAACCAGACTGTTTCCCTCTATAAGGAGGAAGAATTCCGTGGATATGCTCTGGTTCACCCCTTCTGGGACTACCTAACAACTCATTAATATACCCCGAAGGATACTCTTTACGATTTAATTTACACAAATTATAAGAATGGTGACTTTACCACCCTTGCTAAATCTGTAAAAATCTTAGACAATCCTTCTGCTCTGGACAAAGATTCCAAAAAACGAGTGAAAAAACTCGGGGTAGACTTTTTCAGTGCTCGTGCCTTTTTTATCCTTGCCACTATAATTTGGCAAGGAGAAAGAAGAAATGCGCCAAAGATTAGAAAATCTTGAAAGTGGCATGTTTGTAGAATTTGGGGACCTCCTAAAAAATATTGACAAAGCTGAGGACTGCAGGGAGCCAAATTCTGAAATCAGTGCTGACCTTGGTCCGATGCTGGAAGGCACCACATCTGTGTCTGAATATACAACAGACGTATGTCTCCCCTGAAAGACCCTGTAAAAAAACGGTGCGTTTTGCACCCAAAAGGGGGAAAAGCAGACCATCCATTTTAAAATCAAAGCCTCAGCCAAAAGCTGCCAACACACAAACACGAACTCCCCTTCAGGCTGTTAACCCGCCCGAAGGAGAAATGGCGGAATTACGCAAATGGGTCAGCACATTTATAAAATCTGAGGCTAAAAGATTTGATAAATTGGAGGAAAAGGTCCAGCAGCTCGCTGTAATGAGCGAGAAGTCCTCTGCTCAATCTTCCTCCTGTCATGAGACTTCTGATAGTTCAGAAGATGAAAGCATGCCTATAACACATAAGCGTCTGCGTCCTGTAATAAGAGCAGAACATACACGTGAATTAGATACAGGACAAGAACAAGTTACTCATAAAGAATTTCCATACTGTCCTCTGGAGCTGACACAATTAAAAAGACAATTTGGCAGATTACCTATGGAAACTGATATAGACTATGATGTAAGGGTTTCATCTTCGGGTGGAGACCACATATTATTATCAGAAAAAGAAGCGTCAGGCCACTGGGGTCCTGGAGTTATGTTGATTACTGGTAATTCCAGAGCTCCATGGTCCCTGACCCAACGAGCTGCCTATAATGTGGGCTTCACTGACCCCATAGCAAGGGGAGAACCACATGTATTGCGAGGGGGTCTCACCCAGCTACTGGACAATGTTCATAAAGCCAGTGTGATCCAAATAATTTATGACCAAGCTCTGCTGGTTAAACAGGAGGATCCACTTATGCTAAAGGTAAAACCTGAAAGAATGGATATTCTCATCAGAGGGCTACCTGCACAACTGCAAAATCTAGCCCTACAGATCAAGGCTAGAATCGAAAATTCAAATGCAAATTCTCTGCTTGGCACAGACTACACTTGGTGCGATCTGCTAACAGAATTGACAGAATTTGGACGCAAATATGTGGCACCCGAAGCTGATTCTACATCTGTAAGAAATCTTCAAAGCCCAGAAAAATATAATTATAATCAAAAATTGGTGTATGCTGCTGTGGCTGCCAGACCTCCCCAAATTCCTCCCCACCAGCAGGAGGAATCACGGGGTGACTGGACAGTTGTAAATAGGGGAAGCAGACGGAGAATTAACAGTAATAATAATAATAATCGTCAAAATAGACCCTCCTGTCGCGATCCGCGTATTATTTTATATACTAATTATGAAGAAAATTCAGCCACTGCTTCAGAGACGACGCTTGAATTAAGAAGTAACCAGACTGATGGATTTAAAATTAGTTACAAGAGTTTATTTCTAAACAGGGAAAGACGGTTTACTAGCAACAAGGCCTTTTGTATAAAGTAATCACCTTAATTGATGGTCGTTAAGAGTAACAAAGGGAGAAACAAAAGAGAGAAAATATCACCATCCGCGCAGGGCCAGGCCTCGGGCTGGAGGGCTGCTCCTGGTTCTTTGGGCTGGGGGCTGCTCCTGGTTTTTCGCCGTTGAGTCGCTGCTATGCCTTTTCGTAGCTGGAAATCGAGGTGACGAGCTGAGGAGGCGTCGAGACGAAGAAGCCCGCTTTTCCGTCTTTTCCTAGGGTTATTTATCCCCCAAAAAGAAAGGGGGGTCACTTCATTCAAGATGGCCCTGATACATACAAATCTCCAGGCTTCCTGGGATGAGTCATTTCTTATCTTTGTTTCCTGGAACCCTGCTAGGTTTGGGCGACCTGATAAGTAACCTTTTATCTTCCAGGTGTCTGTCAGGCATACCCTGAGGTAAACATATGGTAATTACAAGCCGGGTGAACGAAAAGGAAAAAAAAAACTGATCCAAGAGACATATTTTATATTTTCAGTTCCACATGTATACCACACCTCCCGAGACAGAAATAATTCACCACAGGGTGAACTGGGACCTTTTGCAAAGCTTAAAGAGGAAGCTAAGCAAAAAGGTATCCCTCCTTCAATCTTAAGTCACAATTTTACTTATGGCCATCTAAAAGCCTTAGCAGGGGAATGGCCTGCCAGGTCAAATTCAGGGGAAAGATCTGGAAATTCCCATAATTCGGGAAACCAAAAAGCCTTCTCTCTGCTACTAAAAAGAAAGCAAAAAGACGGCAGAGAGAGGAGACAGGTCCTGATCCCAGTTCAGTAAATTCTACTGACCCCCTGAATGAACCTTGGGAAACCCTCCCTACAAATCAAAATAATTGGTCCGAAAATAATGAACAATCAAATCCTAAAATATCAAGTACTCCAAAAGACTGGTAAAATGTGCTAAGATTGGTCTTGAATAAAAACGGGGATTTAGAACTCACGTGCGCTGTCGGGCCAAAATGCTACCCTGTAACATTTGTCGTAGACACTGGTGCACAGATCTCCACACTAAAATCTGATGTGGCCAAGAAATGTGGTATTAATTCTTCTCTGAAACCAATATTCATGAGTGGTGCTTTGGGACAGCCTGTTTTACAGAAAACAGCTAAAGTTTCCCTCAAGCTACCGGGAGACAAGGAGTTAATTTGAACCCAAATGATAGTAGACGACATTCCTTACAATCTGTTAGGAATGGACCTATTGAGTGGTCTATCCTGGAGAGATGAAAACGGTCGCTTTTGGAATTTTGGCACCCCCACTCTTAAAGTTAGACTGCTAAAAGCCGCCCCTCGCCTCCCCCAAAGCAAAATTACGAATGTGAAACAATATTCTATTCCCATAGCAGCAAAAGAAGGTATCAGAGAAGTCATTTCTGACCTGAAACAGAGAGGTATCATTGTGCCTTGTTGTTGGGGAAACAGTTCAGAAATATACAGGTTGTGAGCAATCCTGACTTACTTCAATTTAGGCTACATTGGGTTAATGGTTATTGAGGCCTAGTTAGAGGCTTTCTGAGAATAAGCTAATGGGAAAGAGATAACTAATTGGCAACAGAAGAGGAAAATAATTATGTGAGAAGAATCTTTCCGTGAGAATGGTATGTGTGGTTGGAGTACAAGGCCACCTGCATGATAAGATGATGTAAACAAGGCTTCTCTATATAAAGTGAGTGCAAGTTGCTAATAAACGATTTTTCCTGCAATCATATTGATGCGTACATGGAATCCTTAAGCCTCCGCAGATTGCTTTCCCACAAATGGCGCCCGAACAGGGACCAAGGGTGGCCCGGACCAGGGTCTAAGGACGGCCCGGACCAGAGACTCTTATGCTGTTGCTTCCAGGAGCGATAAAGACAGCTGGAATAAGAGGGCGGAGAGGCCAGTCGAAAGGAGATTGCTGCCCCGGCACTCTATGTAGCTGGTGCCCGGCTACGGAATAAAAGAGGTACCTCGGAGTTGAAGAATCTTGCCCTGATCAGGTGAGCGGCTGGGGAGGAGATGGGGTCTACACTCTCTAAAGAAGAAGAGGCAGGAGTTAAGCTCCTCCAATATATTCTCTCTAAGAGAGGTTTATCATATGATAGCAAAATCTTACGAGAATTGCTGAAATGGGCACGGGATAGAGACTTGATCCCCTCGATGGGTACCGTTTTTGAGTTACCTACTTGGGAAGCCATAGGTATTGCCCTGTGGAAAAAAATTAGCGAAGGAGATAAGGAGGCGGGACGTTTAGCGTTACTTTGGAAGTTGATTAAAGTAACTTTAGAAGAGATGGAAAGTGAAAGAGCGGCAGCCGCCTCTGTTTTCGCTGCACCGATTCCCGAGGAGAATAGTGGAAGTGTTAGGACTGGTTGCTCAGCCGCTGCGGCTCCTGCTAGCGAAATGCCGCAGGCGCTTCCACTGAATCCTTTTGCCAGTAGCCCGCCGCCGCACTTACGGGGAACTTTCGGCACCACAACATCGCGCGGACAGCTGGAATGTGCGGGTGCAGGAGAAAGTGCATTTAACGAACCCGATTTGCCGCCTCCTCCGAGTGAGGATGAGTTAAGACAATTTTTTTTAAATAATGAGTCTGGTACTTTATCTGAAGCCCAGCGTGCTAACTGATCGGAAGCCTTACAGAGCACAGAGTGTCCACCATTGTCAGACAATTCTCTTATCAGCGCAGAACGAGAAGGATCTGTTGAAAAGTTGCTAAACAGCCTTATTCAAAAACTGGGGGATCTTACAGCTAAACCGGCAGGAGAGCGCTTGGGTTCAGAGTCTTCGGCCCTGGTACCGCTTAACTCTTCACAGACTCCTCCGTATGCGGGAGCAATTATTCCATCTAATTTGCGGAATCCGGTTCCTAAGCTTCCAGGAGAACCCGGACCTGGACAAAGGTGGAGAGGGGTCGTACGCGATGCAATACTGGAGGGACAGTTTGTACCTAACTTAGCGGCGTTCCCCGTGACGATACAAGCGGATGGGACACGAAGATGGGAGCCTTTTGATTGGAAAATACTAGAAAAGGCTAGAGCAGCAATAAGTCAACATGGCCTTAAGTCTTCTATGGTCCAACAAATGTTGAAATATATCTTTACGAGTGATTTGTTAACACCGCAAGATATATCTCAGTTAACTGATATTTTGCTTTCCCCTTCTCAATTACTATTGTTTTCTAGGGAATGGCAGAAATTGTGCAGTGTTGAAGCATCTCAGCCGCGACAACGAGACGACCCATTATATGGTATTCAGGTGCAAATGCTAATGGGTCAAGGTCCTTTTGCCGATAACAATTTGCAAATTCAGTTTGCGCCACAGGTGTTGCAATTAACTCAAAAGCTTGCTTTACAGGCGCTGACATCAATCCAGGAACCTGGCCGACCGCATACCTTCGCTCATATTAGACAGGGTTTAAATGAGTCTTTTTCTGATTTTGTTGATAAACTGTTCAGAGCGATCCAAAACCACCCTGATTTAGATGATGATTCCAAACAGCGTATGTTTAGGGTTTTGGCTTTTGATAATGCGAATGATAAAACAAGGCAAATTTTAGGACCATTGCCTCGATCGGCTGAGGTTGCAGATATGATTGAGCTTGTAGAACGCACTCGGCAATCGGAAAAGGCTGCCTATATGGCTGCGGCGCTGAAAGATGTGGTTTCAACAGCGCCCAAAGGCAGGTTGCCGAATGATAAAAAATGTTTTAATTGTGGGAAAACAGGTCATTTTAGATCCCAATGCAGAGGTGCAGGATCCAGACGAAAATGGTGCTCGAATTGCAATAGAGATAATCACAATACATCTGAGTGCCGACACTCGGGAAACCGTCTGCGGAGCGCGAACTACCCGCGCGCCAAGACACAAGTTCGGGGAGCTTGGTCCGCTGCTCAGGGACCTCAGGGACCTCAGGAGCTCTTGACACTGTCAGCTCCGCCACGCACGGGAGTGCCGGAGTTGACGTGGAAACCGCAGTAGATGTAACATTGTTAAACACTGACGTGCATTTAGTGGACTTGAATATTCAGGGACCCTTAGGACATAATTTGTGTGCTTTGCTTTTAGGACGATCATCTACTTCTAGGCAAGGTATTTTTGTAGTTCCTGGCGTGATTGATGCTGATTCTACTGGGTTAGTAAAAATTATGGTTTATACTATTACTCCACCGGTATCCATTCCAAAAGGCAGCAGGATCGCACAACTAGTACCATTTGTGTCACAGGTGCCGTGTAAAGGTGACAGGGATAGAGGAAGTGGAGGTTTTGGCTCCACTGGAATGCCGGAGGTTTATTTTGCAATGGATATAATGAAAGGGAAACCTGAGGTAGAAGTATTGCTCAGATCTAAATGGAATGAGACTATTACATTGACAATGATGATTGATACGGGAGCAGACGTCACAATAATTTCTCAGCGGCGCTGGCCATTAACATGGCCCACAGTACCATCCCCCGCAAGTATTATGGGGGTAGGAGGAACGCAGGAGACTAGGATTAGTAAAGATCCAGTTGCTTTGCAATTTACTGACGGGTCTCAAGTGTCAGTTAGACCGTATGTTATGTGTGCACCTATTATGTTAATAGGGAGAGATGTACTCAGTCAGCTGAATGCTAGGCTCGTAACACAGCCTTTTTAGTAGCGGTCACTGAGGAGCAGCCTATCCTAAAAATTAAGTGGTCTACCGACAATCCTGTCTGGATAGATCAGTGGCCGCTAACTAATGATCGGCTGCAGCATGTGAAGGAATTGGTACAAGAACAACTTCTGGCTGGACATATTGTACCATCTACCTCACCATGGAATACGCCTATATTTACAGTTCCTAAAAAATCTGGACAGTGGCGTTTACTGCATGACTTGCGTGCTATCAATGCGGTCATGGAAGATATGGGAGCGTTACAGCCTGGACTACCGTCCCCAGTAATGTTACCAGAAAATTGGGATCTATTGGTAATAGACTTAAAAGATTGTTTCTTTACAATTCCTTTACATCCAGATGATGCTGAACGTTTTGCTTTTTCAGTTCCTTCTGTTAATAAGGCTGAGCCAGCACAAAGATATCACTGGGTTGTATTACCGCAGGGAATGAAGAACTCCCCAACAATGTGTCAAAATTATGTTGCTTGGGCCCTACAGCCCTTAAGATCGCAATTTCCTGAGTTGATTATCTATCACTATATGGATGACATTTTAATTGCAGGGAGAACACTCAATCACGATGATGTTTTAGCGCATGTAACACAGATTGTAGAACAACGTGGTTTAAAAATTGCTCCAGAAAAGGTACAGAAGCATGAGCCTTGGAAATATCTGGGGTGGACAACCACAGGGAGTGCAGTACGGCCACAGAAGGTTGCTTTTAAAACAGAAATTCATACTTTAAGTGATGTACAGAAGCTTGTGGGTGACATCCAATGGGCAAGGTCACTTTGTGGGATTACTAATGATGATTTACAGCCTTTAATTGATCTTTTGGGTACCACGTCTAATGTGACTGATAAAAGGGAGTTACAGCCCGTACACCAAAAGGCCTTGACTGTTATTCAAGAGAAAATTTTAACGTGTCACGCATCTCGCTTTGTAGCCGAGTTGCCGATAACGTTAATGGTAATAAATTCAGGTCAAGATCGAATTCATCCTTTTGGGCTATTAGTTCAATGGGATGCTAAGAAAATACAAGCTTTACGAATCTTAGAGTGGATCTTTTTGTCAATCCGTTTACGCAAAACAATTACAACAAGGGTTGCAGTTTTATCTCAAATTGTTATAAAGGGCAGAGCGCGATGTCAAGACATCGCTGGAGCGGATCCAGGACAGATCATCTTGCCCTTTATGCAAGACTATTTGGTTTGGTTGTTGCGAACTTCCACAGACTTGCAAATAGCCTTGGCACAGTTTGGTGGGGAAATAACGAATTCTTACCCCTCATATCGCTTGTTACCACTTTTATCTAACATGCAGTGGGAGTCATGTAGTTTTTTGCCTGACAGTCCAGTGGACGGCTTAACGGTCTTTACAGATGCTGGACGAAAATCCCATAAAGCTGTTGTCACCTGGGAGGAGACGCCTGGGCAATAGCAAGAACATTTAATTCAAGGGAAGTCATTTGACTCTTTGCAAACCCTTGAACTTACCGCAGTTATTTGGGTTTTTGAAAAGTGGAATAATGCTGCTGTAAATATAGTTTCTGATTCACTTTATGTAGTAGGTATTGTTTTAAGAATGTATCATGCCATTTTGAAGGAAATTTCGAATAAGCATTTGTATTTCTTGTTGCAGAAGTTATTAAGACTCTTAGCAGAAAGAGAACATCCTTATTTTATCACTCATATCCGGAGTCATCTTAGTGACCGAGGTTTGGCTATCGGTAATAACAGAGCTGATTATTTAGTTGCACCAGCGTGGACTGGTCCTTCTGTTGATGTTTTTTCACAGGCTCGACAATCTCATGCATTTTTTCATCAATCTGCTAAAGTGCTAGCAAAGCAATTTCATTTACCTTTGGGGGATGCCCAGGGAATTGTGAAATCTTGTCCTGATTGTCAAAAGGTTGATCTTGGTATTGGAATGGGAGTTAATCCTAAAGGTTTAAAATCCCTGGAACTGTGGCAAATGGATGTCACTCATGTACAACAGTTTGGACGCTTAAAATATGTGCATGTTGTTATAGATACTTCTTCTATGGCCGTTTGGGCCTCTGCTCAGACTGGTGAAGCAACGAAACATGTTATCAGACATCTATATGTATCCTTTGCTGTTCTTGGAGTACCTCAGTCTATTAAGACGGACAATGGCCCCGCTTATTCTTCTGCTCGTTTTCGACAGTTTTGTGGACAATGGGGTGTTCGACATGTTACTGGTATTCCTCATAACCCTACGGGTCAAGCAATAGTGGAACGTTGCCATTCGGTACTAAAGACACTCCTTGAAAGACAAAAAAGGGGGGAGGAAGGTAGTCCTCCTCAGGACCGGTTAAGTAAGGCTGTGTATGTCATGAACTATTTACGCCTTACAGGAGATCGTACAGAACCTCCGATACTGATTCACCAAAAAGCTTTAGCAGACTTTGCTTCGGAATCTTCCCACAAAATTTTGGTGGAATTCAAGAATTCCATCACTGGACAAGGGGAAGGGCCAGCAGAGGTGAAACTGACTGGTCGGGGTTATATGTGCTTACTTACAGGTACTGGAGTGCGTTGGGTACCGAGCAGATGGGTTCGACCATGGAAACAAAGGCCTTTAAATGTGGATCCACAGTGATAATATTTCTGATACAAGTATTTGGTTTGGGAGATTGTATTGATTTCTTTTATTTTAGGCTGATTCCACCAGATTTTAGTAGTAATAGTGTTTTGGGTTTTTAAAGTTTTGATAGGTGTTGTTAAGTTTATCTCATATATTGGTAAGGAGTACGAAAGATTCATGAGAATGTTTTTCAGAGGCTGAGAATTGCTGCGGAGAGAAAGAAAATCTACCCCCCCCCCTCCCCCGTCCTCTTTCCCCCGTGGCTGCTTTTCCACCCCCCTTCGCGTGCTTGGCGAGTGCTCTCAGCAAGCTGGTTACAGCTGCAGGAGCGGCCTCTGCCCCCGCAGACACTGTAGCTGTGAGCCCTGCTGGGAGGGGGAGGAAAGGACACCACAGAGCCTCATTAAAAAGACAAAAAAGAGACAAGTTCTCTCTAATGCCTTCTTAAAGGTATGCAGCAGAAGTGAGAAATATTTTTACATTGTTCTGGGCATTAAATGTCCAGGCCTGAATTTTGGTAAGCAGTAACTTAAGGGTTATCTGCTACTCATAAAACATAATGATATTTTCTTTTCTTTGAAAGGAGAATTTCACTATCTATGAAACAGAATTTTTTTGGTGTGTTGAGCCATGTGGAAGGCTGCAGACACATATCATAAAAAAAAAAAAAAAAAAAAAAAAAGAGCGTGACCTCATGAGAGCACTAATGAGTTATCAATAATAACATTTGTGATCAAACTGGTCAATGTAAAAATTAGGCCTAGAATATAAGGGAAAATTTGAAATTTGGGTTTCTTGCTGTTTCGTTGGTATCACACATAGCAAGAAGAAAAGCCTTTGGTAAAGAATTGATAAAAGTCATAAAATATACCAGTTAGCTTGTTGGCTTGCAGATTTAATTAAATAAGGCTTATTAGTTATATACATTATTATTGCTTTTATATTACTAGCATGTTGTTATTGCTTTTGCATTATTAGTATGCTGCTTATGACAATATATCATTAGCATGTTATATTATGTAATGAAATAAGTCAGAATTGCTCAAAAAACAAAAAGGGGAATATGTTGGGGAAACAGTTCAGAAATATACAGGTTGTGAGCAATCCTGACTTACTTCAATTTAGGCTACGTTGGGTTAATGGTTATTGAGGCCTAGTTAGAGGCTTTCTGAGAATGAGCTACTGGGAAAGAGATAACTTAATCGGCAACAGAGGAGGAAAATAATTATGTGGGAAGAAGGTCCCGTGAGAATGGTATGTGTGGTTGGAGTACAAGGCCACCTGCATGATAAGATGATGTAAACAAGGCTTCTCTATATAAAGTGAGTGCAAGTTGCTAATAAACGATTTTCCTGCAATCATATTGATGCGTACATGGAATCCTTAAGCCTCCGCAGATTGCTTTCCCACACCTTGTCATTCACCTTATAATTCCCCGGTTTGGCCCATAAGAAAACCAAATGGTAAGTGGAGAATGACTGTAGATTATAGAAAATTGAGTGCTGGTACTGAGAAATTAACTGCTGCTGTCCCAAACATTGCAGATCTGGTGCTAGAAATCCAGGAAGCAGCACCCAGTGCTTTGCCTCTCTTGATGTGAAAGATAGGTTTTTTCAAATTCCCATTGATTCCGAGGATCAAAAATATTTTGCTTTTACTTGGGATGGAGTACAATATACTTTCACCAGGTTGCCTCAGGGCTACAAACATTCACCCACGCCTGCCCACCATGCTCTATCGCAGGAGCTGGAAAATATTACAGAAATAAAAAATAACCCAGATGTGAAAATCTATCAATACAATGATGATGTGCTGATAGGTGGTCAAAATGAGCAAGCCGTGAGAGCAGCTTATGATGCCATAATTGGGCACTTAACGACCTTACAAATAGAAATTCCTGAGAATAAAAGGCAACCTCCCTCCCAAGAAACAAAATTTCTAGGAATCAAATGGAAAGGTGCGACATGGAATATCCCGCAAGATACTCTCTCTCACCTGGGAGAAATAAAGGCACCCACAAATAAAAAGGAACTACAGGAAATTATGGAAACTTTGCAGTATTGGCGGAAGCACATACCTGTCCTGTCAATCATAGCTAGGCCATTGTATGACTTGTTAAAGAAAAACCGCCACTGGGAGTGGACTCAAACTCATGATGAGGCATTAAAACTCCTACTCCTAGAAGCACAGACCTTTCAAACCCTGGGACTTCTTCACCCAGACGACCCGATAACAATTGAATGGGGTTTTTCTTCCAGTGTGTTATCTTATCACTTTTGGCAACGGGGTCCAGCTGGAGCCACCAGACCCATATCGTTTTATTCTCAGTCGTTAAAGGACTCAGAGAAGCGGTATTCGGTCCTGGAAAAAGCTTTGCTCACAGTCAGCATGGCGCTGAAGGAGATAAGCAAGATAATTAAAAAACAAAAGGTAATCCTGCAAGGACCTTTTAAGATAATTAACCAGGTATTGTCTGGAAAGCCACCTCCTGAAGGAATCTCTCAGAAAGGCACAATTAGGAAATGGTATATCCAGACTGAATATTTTGCTGAACTTTTCCAAATTCAAGAAGGTCCTGATAAACACCTCAAAATTCAACCAATTGAATCCACAAATGAAAAGGATTTAATAATGAAAACTCCTAGCCCTATTAAAGAAGCCCCAGAATACAAAAGTGATATGACTACAGCCTGGTTCACAGATGCTTCTTCCCGAAGGGAAGGAAAAGTATGGTTTTTTAAATCTGCTGCTATTAAACCTTCCACAGGCGAACAAATAATAAATCAAGATGCGGGAAGTGCACAAGCAGGCGAACTGGATGCTGTTTTGAATGTATTAGTAACAGAAAAAGCCAGTAAGGAACCTGTATATATCTATACAGATTCTTTTGCTGTCTTTAAAGGCTGTGTAGAATGGGTGACATTCTGGGAAAATAATAACTGGGAAATTAATAGAGTGCCTGTATGACATACAGAGAAATGGAAGGAAATTCTACAAATTGCAAAACAAAATCCCAACTTTCATGTAGGCTGGATACCTTCTCATCAATTCAGTTTAAAAGATGAAGCCAGCAAATATAATAACCAAGTTGATGCATTAGCAAGAATTAATGTCACTGAAATCAGAGATGCTCTCAGTCAAGGTGAAGTCCAAGAATGGGGAAAATTACTAGAATGGCTTCATTGCAAGAGAGGCCATTCGGGTATTTTTGATTTGTATAAAGAAGCACAATCTTGTGGTTGGTCTGTATCACAGGAACAATGTAAAATCATAATTTCCTCATGTGATTTGTGTAAATTTCGATTGGGAGAACACCCTCTGACTGCTGACAATTTACATCTCAGAGATGGTAAAACATTGTGGTCTACTTGGCAAATAGATTATATAGGACCCTTCCGAAGGTCAGGACACAAACGATATGTTATTGTAATTGTGGAAGTTATCTCTGGGTTAACTTGTGCAGAATCTTATGCTAAAGCAAATGGAGAAAATACGGTATCTTTCCTGAAGAAAATTTTTGGAGTTTTGCTTAAACCTACCAGTATTCAGTCTGATAATGGTACTGTGATATATGATGTTGATGAATTTGTATTCCTAACCAGTAAATTCAGAATTAAACTAAGAAGAAAGTGAATATGGGGCTAGACAAAGCAATTGAGACCTATAATTTTCCACAAAAACAGTGTAAGTAACACAAGGCCGTAACGAGACTAACTTCTGTCTCGGCGATAATTGAAGCGTGGACCTTGTTCTTAAAACAAGGCACTGCCAAGGCTAACGAGGCACCAAAAGAATGTGAACATCTGCACAGAGACAACAGAAAAATGCCACAACCAGCAGATAAGGGAAAAATTATGGCTAGGGTCTAATTTTGCTCTGTAACAAGATAATGAAGTCGGCAAAAACAAGAAAGATGAAGGGTTCAAGTTTGAGGAAAACTTCTTACTCCATCCAAAGACCCCCCCGGCGACCCCCCGATATCACCCCAAGAGAGGACTCCGCCCAAACTCCGCCTGTTATGAATATTGTAGTAACATGATGTAATCCCTATGAACATATATGTAAACCCACCTCTTTTTAATATTCATAGAATTGTAATCAATATAAGGTAATTCTAGAGTTTTAGAAGCGTGCGTGTGAGTGGAGCGGAGACTCCTCATGCACCCAGCGCTGCTTTGCTTACTGCAATTTCAATTTATTAATTAAATTAAACCATTAACCGAATATTGAGTCTCGGTCATTTATACCAATTTGGGGGCTCATCCGGGATCCCTCTCAGTGTTTACACTGAGGTCCAGATTGGGGGGGGGGGGGGCCCTACTGATCTTTGGTGGCCCCTTTCGGGCCCCCGGCTTCACTGACGGGATCCTGAATCCGAAATTGCAACAAGCAAAAGTTTAATTTTTTTGGTGATGAGCTCTTTTGTGGACTGCAGTGTGTTTTGCCCGTAATTCTGTGTGCGAAGATCCGAACAAAGACGACGGGGTCGTAAGTATTAAAGGCGTGTACCTTTTGGTTGGGTGGGATTCGGTTGCTTGTGTGTGTGTCAGAGTGTGACTGAGACGGAACCTGGTTCCGAAGCGATTGTGGAGGTCTTCTAACCGCGGTTCCAATCTCCCGCGAGGGACTTGGCCGGTGAAGGACCGAAGCGATTCCTATAGGATTCGTGGGTGGGTGATAAGGTATTTAAGCCACCTGCAAGACACTCTTATTGAAGCAGCCAAGGGCGAGAGGATTGCCACTAGTAAAATCCTCATATTATGGGACAGAGTTCGAAGAGTTCTAGTCAGGTACCAGATATTCCTCCGGAGAGTCCTTTAGGTCTTATGATTAAATATTGAGATCGTAAGGGAAAAAAGAAAAGGAAAAACTAAAGTGAAAGTAGTGCAATATTGCATGACAATTTGGCCAAAACCATTTTCACGGGAAGAAAGTGACTATGCATACTTATGGATCCAGAATTCTACTTTATCTACAGTGCCCCTCCTCACATTAAAACCTAGGGAGGAGGAGAATGAAAAGAAAAGCAAAGATAAAGAAAAATGAGAACCTTTAGACTGTCTGCCTCCTCCACGTTTGCATAATCTGCCGTCATTTGCTCCGCCGGCACCGGCAATACCTCCGTCACCTTCTCTGTCAATGAAAGGTGAGCAGCCGATTGAGAGAGGCTGCACGAGACTGCTCTAACGTACCCCTTAAGGGAAGTACCACTCGGTGGGAATCAAGGAGGATTAAGATTTGTGACAGTTCCCCTTAATAAAAGTGATGTTAGAAGTTTTAAAAAGGATATGGGAAAGCTTGCCCAGACATTAGGAAAAAGCTGGAGAAATTAAAAGATTGGCCCGATAGGGGGTTGGAAGAGTTGTTGAGGGACAGGCAGAGTACAATTTATTAGGCAGAGATTTGATCATGAAATTAAGCATAAATATCCAAAGTGATGAAGAAAAGTTACAAGTTAATTTATGTACTCTGACAGAAATGGATGAAGAAATAATTGATCCCTCATTATGGTATACAGAGGGAGAGACTGGGAAGATAGATATGGATCCAATAGAAGTTCAGATAACGGATCCACATAACCCAATCAGGATTAAACAATATCCTATTTCAATGGAGGGGTGGAAAGGGTTAAAGCCTATTGTAGATAGGCTTTTAGAACAAGGGACTTTGAAACCTCGCATGTCCCCGCATAATACACCAATTCTGCCTGTAAAGAAATCCAACGGAACATACCAGATGGTGCGGGATTTAAGGGCAGTAAATCAGAGGGTCATCACTAAATTCTCAGTGGTAGCAAATCCTTATACTTTATGAAGTCACATTTCTCACCAATATATTTGGTGCAACATAATAGATTTAAAAGATGCATTTTGGGCTTGCCCTTTACATGAAAAGTCTAGAGACCATTTTGCTTTCGAGTGGGAGGATCCATCGACAGGGAGAAGACAACAGTTAAAGTAGACTGTGTTACTGCAGGGTTTTATAGAGTCACCTAATTTATTTGGGCAGGCTTTGGAGCTGTTAGAGGAATTTGAAGTGTCCGAGAATGTGAGGTTGTTACCATATGTGGATGATCTATTAATAGCTGGGGAAACTGAAAGAGAAACTCGGGAAGTTACTATCAGATTATTAAACTTCTTGGGGAAAAAAGGAATAAAAGTGTCAAAGTCAAAATGGCAGTTTGTGGAGCAAGAAGTAAAGTATTTAGGACATTGGCTAAGCAAAGGTCAAAAGAAACTGGATCCTGATAGGGTATCAGGAATACTTGCTCTAAGACCCTGTCACGGTTTAACACTGGCCCGGCAATTAAACCGAATAACAGACGCTCTCTTTAATCTCTCTCTCCCCTCGATGAAGAAAGGAGAGAGAATAAGGGAGAGAGACTTATGAGTTGGAAACTAAACTACACAACTTTAATGAAACAGTAATGGTAAATAGGGAAAAATTACTAAATATATACAAATATACAGGAAAATGGAAACCACATTCCTCCCCCCTTTCCCCCAATAACTCTCACGTCACCACCGAGGCTGTAGGGCAGCCCTGGGAAAGTCCAGGCTGGACTCCTGGAGTCGGCAGCAGTCGGGAACCGGAGGCAGGAACACACAGATATGGGCTGGCACGGATCAGGACCACAGGCAGACGAACAGGACAGGATCCTTCCAGGATGCCGAGTGAAGGAAGGGAAGCAGGAAATCAGGAGATCCGGAAAAGATCTGACTCGGCCCTCGTGATGCCTCAAATTTTATACTGAGTGTGACGTATATGGGATGGAATACTCTGTTTGGTCAATTCTGGCATCTATCTCGTCTGTTCCTCGCTAAAGGAGGGCTCTGGTGGGACCTCTATTGTAGCAGATTCTCAAAAGAAGGAGCAATTTTACAGTTCATGTCCATGGTCCACAAGTTGCAGGTTGCAGATGGTAATTTCAAGGAAGTTACTGGATGCCAGCCGATGAACCTAGTTCTGGTTTCATCACCACAAAATCATCCTGAAAAACACTCATAGAACACTGTTAGTTTATGCAACAGTTCACATAACAGTAGTTATGGTGGGATACAAGTTCATGACTCCCAAAGAGTCCATGCATTACTGATTAAGCTAGACAAGCAGAAATTAGGAATTCTCACCTAGTGTTAGATTTCCTTGTGGTACACATTGTACTTCTCCATCTTTCATCATCACCCACCAAGTGTGTCCAGGCCCTTGAGCGAAAGCAACCCCACGAATGGGTTTGCCTTTGCCCGAGGCAGGATAAACCCAAACTGTTTTCCCTAGCAGATTCTTCTCATGCACCACAGGCACTTTGTCCCCATCTACTGTGTGTAGAAGATCTGACTGAGCAGGACCAGCTCGATTGATGGAACCCCTGGTGTTAACTAACCAGGTAGCTTTTGCCAAGTGCTTCTCCCAGTTTTTGAAAGTTCCACCACCCCTTGCCTTTAAGGTAGTTTTTAACACTCCATTGTACCTTTCAATTTTACCTGAGGCTGGTGCATGATAGGAGATATGGTATATCCACTCAATGCCATGTTCCTTGGCCCAGTTATTTATGAGACTATTTTTTAAATGAGTTCCATTATCTGACTCAATTCTCTCTGGTGTACCATGTCTCCACAAGACTTGTTTCTCTAGGCCCAGGATAGTGTTCCGGGCTGTGGCATGAGGCACAGGATATGTTTCCAGCCATCCTGTACTTGCCTCTACCATTGTAAGCACATAGCGCTTACCCTGGCGAGTTTGAGGCAATGTGATGTAGTCAACTTGCCAGGCCTCCCCATACCTATATTTTGACCATCTCCCTTCATACCACAGAGGTTTCAACCTTTTAGCTTGCTTAATTGCAGCACATATGTCACAATCGTGGATAACCTGCGCAATAGAGTCCAAAGATAAATCCACCCCTCGGTCACGAGCCCATCGATATGTTCCATCCCTGCCTTGATGACCTGAAGCATTGTGGGCCCATTTGGCCAAAAACAGTTCACCTTTATGGTCCCAGTCCAGATCTATTTGGAACACTTGAGCAGCCTCATCTGCTCGTTGGTTGTTTCGATGTTCCTCAGTAGCTCGATATGAAGGTACGTGGGCATCTACGTGACGCACTTTTACATCAAGTTTCTCTAACCTAGTAGCAATGTCTTTCCAGAGTTCAGCAGCCCAGATAGGTTTATCTCTACGTTGCCAGTTGTTTTGCTTCCACTGCTTTAACCAACTCCATAAGGCATTTGCTACCATCCATGAGTCAGTATAGAGATAAAGTCTCGGCCACTTTTCTTGTTCAGCAATGTCCAAAGCCAATTGGATGGCTTTTACCTCTGCAAATTGACTTGATTCACCATCTCCTTCATCTGTTTTTGCAACTAGTCGTGTAGGATTCCATACGGCAGCTTTCCACCTTCGATGGCCTCCTACCAGACGACAGGATCCATCAGTGAAAAGAGCATATTGTTTCTCACTCTCTGGTAGTTGGTCGTATGGTGGGGCTTCTTCAGCCCGTTTTACCACTTTTCCTGGTGGCATTCCAAAGTGTTTGCCTTCTGGCCAATGTGTTATTGCTTCTACAATTCCTGGACGATTGAGTCTTCCTATCCTAGCTCTCTGTGAGAGTAAAGCAATCCATTTACTCCAGGTAGCATCGGTAGCATGATGGGAAGATTCTCTACCTGTGTACATAAAACCCAGTACAGGTAATCGTGGCACTAGGAGGAGCTGTGCTTCAGTACCAATCACTTCCGAAGCAGCTCTAACTCCTTCGTATGCGGCCAGTATCTCTTTTTCAGCAGCTGTGTAGTTGGCTTCGGAGCCTTTGTAGTTTCGACCCCAAAATCCTAGAGGTCGGCCTCAAGTCTCTCCTGGAGCTTTCTGCCAGAGGCTCCATGAAGGACCATCACCTCCATCTCCGGTGTAAAGAATATTTTTGATGTCTGGCCCTGTTCGAATTGGTCCAAGGGCCATTGCCTGCACAATCTCCTGTTTAATATTCTCAAAAGCAGCTTGTTGTTCTGAGCCCCATTTAAAGTCTTTCTTCTTCCGAGTAACCTCATAGAGAGGTTTCACAATCTGATTATAAAAAGGAATATGCATTCTCCAGAAACCAACAGTTCCTAAGAAGGACTGAGTTTCCTTTTTGGTAGTTGGTGGGGCCATAGCAGTTATTTTGTTAATCACGTCCATTGGGATGTGGCGACGTCCATCTTGCCACTTAACTCCCAGAAACTGTATCTCTTGTGCAGGTCCCTTGACCTTGCTCCTTTTAATAGCAAAACCAGCCTCTAGGAGGATTTCTATAGATACCTTTTCAGGTGCTATTTATGCATCCTGTCATACGGGAGAGACGGCAAAAGACGTTAAACGTCATTTTTTAAAAGCATTTGCCTCATTAGGTATTCCTAAGCAGATAAAAACAGATAATGGCCCTGCATATACTTCACGTTTCCTACAATCCTTTTTTAATGATTGGGGAATTACACATATCACTGGTATCCCTTACTCCCCCACAGGCCAAGCAATTGTGGAACGAGCCCACCACACTTTGAAAAATATATTACAGAAACAGAAAGGAGGGCTTGGAGCATCATCAATACCTGAAGAAAGACTGC
Source organism: Archilochus colubris (assembly GCA_023079485.1). Classification (NCBI taxonomy): domain Eukaryota; kingdom Metazoa; phylum Chordata; class Aves; order Apodiformes; family Trochilidae; genus Archilochus; species Archilochus colubris. The sequence goes on along the minus strand of CM041114.1, from coordinate 16,909,097 downwards.
TCAAGGCTATATATACTTTTAACTTTTTAAATTGTTATACTTCAGATTTGCCTCCTATTGCTAAACACTTTGCTAGTAATAATCTTTTTCAATCCCAGGAAAGGCCTCCAGTTCTCATTAAAGATTTGGAAACAGGACAAATTAAAGGTCCATATCCACTCATAACATGGGGAAGGGGTTATGCTTGTGTTTCCACAGATCAAGGACCTAGATGGCTTCCAGCGAAAAACGTTCGACCTTACAGGCTGCAAGCCACAAAGGATTAATATTTCTTGTTATTACTGTTTCACCTGTAGTAACCTTTACTTTGCCCAAAGAAAATGTGTGGCTCACTTTAGCAAACACCACAGGTCTGCAATCACTATGCATAGCGACAGCTACGCCGCAGAACCCCTTTTCTACGTGCCTGGTGGGAGTTCCCGTGGACACCTGGCCGATCCCTGAAGATCTGAAACCAGCAATGAACGGAACGCACTGCGTTGATTCCTGGGATGGATGGGTACCATATCTAAATCCTGCTCCTCTGGAGCCGCAGGAAATAGAACTGTTAGGGTCCATAAAAATGGATTATTGCCTTAAATTCAATTATACAGGGAAAAATAAGACCAAAGCCTGGGATGTTTCCCCGATACACCCCATTTTTACTAATGCATCTCTTTGGTGTAATTATACCTCTAAAAATGTGTCTAAATCTACTAACCAACCTCTCTTACTTCCCCCGGGTTTATTTCTCATTTGCGGGGACAGAGCATGGCCGGCGATTCCTTCACACATCCAAGGAGGACCCTGCTCAATAGGCAGGTTAACGGTGCTGGCCCCTAATGATAGTACAATCATACAATGGAAAAAGAAATATCGGCACACAAGACAGATACATGCTTTTACTAATGATTGCCGAGATGATGTTACATTTTGGAATATACCTCAGGTTATTTTTTCTTCTATTTTAGCACCTGGGGCGGCCAGTGCTCAAGCATTAACAACACTTAGAAAATTAGGGTGCTGGCTGGCAAAGCAGAACAATGCTACTAGCATAGCTTTAGCTGATTTGTTAATGGATGTAGATAGTGTTAGACATGCTACTTTGCAAAATCGCGCTGCTATAGATTTTTTGCTTTTAGCTCATGGTCATGGGTGTGAAGATTTTAATGGAATGTGTTGTATGAATCTTTCTGAGCACTCGCAATCTATACATGCTGCAATACAATCACTTAAAGAAGGTATCACGCATTTGCAATCACAAGATAGTTGGGACTGGTTTGATAAACTTTTTTCAGGATGGGGTTTAACAGGATGGTTAAGAAGTTTAGTTAAGACTGTTTGTTATGCTTTATTTGCTTTCTTGCTTTTGCTAACATTGCTACCTTGTATCTTCCAATGTTTTCAGCGGATGCTCAATCGTGCCATGAAAAGAATTTACCTTGTTCAGTCAGAAGGGGGAATTGAGGCAGTACAATCTCGAACTGTTAGTACTGAACAATTGTTGATGGAACAATTTGACCATAAGCCCTGGGCTAAGTGCAAAGACAGCTCTGCGTAAAGTATATCTTGTAGCCGCAGGAGACAAAACTCTGGGGCTTCTTCAAGGTTAAAGAGTAAACAAGACGCCGGGGCTTCTCCAAGGTTAAAAAGAAAACAAGACAGTTAGATTAGAGAGCTTGGCAACGATTGCAACATCCATGAAAAATCCCGAATGTACTAGAAATACATTAAGTATTCATTAGCTCATTAACTATTGTTTAAGATTTGTAGCCAATTAAGTTTAAACTTTTGTAACAAAATATAGGTACCACCAATCAGCAATATGTATACGTGGCATTAGCTCTTAGATTAGTGTATAAATATTGCCTTCTGATTCAATAAAAGTTAGACATTTGTTTGCATCAAACAAGTCTCCGTCTCGCATCTGTTTGCATCAAACTCTCACTGCGACAATGGTAGCAGCCCCATCATTCCAGCATCGGAGTAACCAAGAGAGAAGTGGTTCACCTGAAAAACGGCTGTAGTCTTTTCTCAGAGTACGCAAGTCTCTCATGGAATAGGGCTGAGCAGATTCTGAGTCTGAGTCCTCATCTGACTCTGCTCTAGCTGCTCTACAAAAAGAGGCAGTATCCCCTGTTTCCTCTGTTTCCTCTATCACCTGATCATCTTGTTCAGACTTGGAAGGGTTAATTTCTGATTTCCCTGGTTTTCCTTTTCTCCTAGTTACAGGGTCAACAAGTAACTGGGTGGGCTGAGGGGGAGAGGCTGAGGCGTCTGCAGCTGTAGCAGCAGCAGGGCTTGCTTTCTGAGCAGCAGGAGCAGTGTCTGTGGGAGTAGAGACAGCAACTGGAGCTGTAGCAGAAACACTGGCAATGCTTGCCGACCTTATCTGAGTTGTGCCCTTGCGTGAGGGGGGGCGAGAAGCGGCTGCAGAGGCAGGAGTGGGGGTGCTCTCTTTACGAGGCGAGCTCGTTCCCCTAGTTGTAGTTGTTTTACTCCTCACCAATATATGGTAGCACATGAACACCTGAACACCAAAAATCAGGAGGCACAAAACTATAACAATCATAATGCCATTTGGACAAGAATCCACTGAACTCAGCCCAAGGGTGGTATGTTTCCTCAAAAGAACTCTGAAAACATAATTACGAACAAAGTTCTTAATCCTTCTATGAAACATCACTGCACCATACACCATGATATACATCAATATTGAGGACCATATTGCAACGATGGTCCTTAAGCGTCTCTTACGAAGAACAAACCACAAAGCAACAACAATCCCAGCTGCGAAAAGACAGATTGCATACCCTAAATACCAAAGGTACGGCATGATTGGTTTAATCTCCAACCCTGTCAAATTCCCAAAGAACAAGGTCTGATTCCAGTTCAGGAAAGCCATTCTTTCACTGGAGTTGGAATTCAAACTGTTCAGACAATTTAGTCAAAATTTAAACTGGACTCGAGCCAAGTAGCTCGGGCCCCACGTTGGGCGCCAATAAATCTGTCACGGTTTAACACTGACCCGGCAATTAAACCGAATAACAGACGCTCTCTTTAATCTCTCTCTCTCCTCGATGAAGAAAGGAGAGAGAATAAGGGAGAGAGACTTATGGGTTGGAAACTAAACTACACAACTTTAATGAAACAGTAATGGTAAATAGGGAAAATTACTAAATATATACAAATATACAGGAAAATGGAAACCACATTCCTCCCCCCTCTCCCCCAATAACTCTCACGTCACCACCGAGGCTGCAGGGCAGCCCTGGGAAAGTCCAGGCTGGACTCCTGGAGTCGGCAGCAGTCGGGAACTGGAGGCAGGAACACACAGATATGGGCTGGCACGGATCAGGAGCACAGGCAAACAAATGGACGGGATCCTTCCAGGATGCCGAGTGAAGGAAGGGAAGCAGGAAATCAGGAAATCCAGAAGTCTGGAAATCCGGAAAAGATCTGGCTCGGCCCTCGTGATGCCTCAAATTTATACTGAGTGTGACGTATATGGGATGGAATACTCTGTTTGGTCAATTCTGGCATCTATCTCGTCTGTTCCTCCCTAAAGGAGGGCTCTGGTGGGACCTCTGTATCCTCCTGGACGGTAAAATGTTTTCATGCAGAGCTGAGCAGTGTCCTTGGCTCTGCATACCAGTCTGTAGCAGTAACTATAAACATCAAGTGTTATCAATCCTAGAAACAGACACTGAGAAACTTGCTGTTAGTTTCAGCAAGTGCAGCTACCCACAAGGGACTTAGCTAAAAGCAAAAGTACAGAAACAGAAAACCACCTTTATCCTGGTCCAAACCAGGACAGACCCCCAGAAACTAAAAAGGAAATTAGAAAATTACTGGGATTATTAGGATATTGCAGGCCGTGGATTGAGAGTTATAGTGAAAAGGTAAAATTTTTGTATGAGAAGTTGACAAATGAGGAAATTGGATGGTCGATAAAAGACGATCAGAAATTAGAGGAAATAAAAAGAACATTTAATACAAGCTCCAGTATTGACCCTCCCCAACCTGGAAAAAACATTTTTCTTATTTGTCAACGTATCAAATCAGACAGCTTATAGGGTGCTTACTCAAGATTGGGCAGAAATAATAATAAAAAAAAGCCTGTAGGGTACTGCTCAAAACTATTAGACTCTGTGAGTAGGGGATGGTGTCCTGGTTTGGGCCAGGATAAAGGTGATTTTCTGTCTTGTATTTTTGCTTTTAGCTAAGTCTCTTGTAAGTAGTTGCACTTGCTGAAATTAACAGCAAGTTTCTCAGACAGTGTGTGCTTCTAGGACTGATAACACTTGATGTTTATAGTTACTGCTAGAGACTGGTATGCAGAGCCAAGGACACTGCTCAGCTCTGAGGAAAACATTTTACTGTCCAGGAAGATAAAGAGGTCCCACCTGAGCCCTCCTTTGGGGAGGAACAGACAAGATAGATGCCAGAATTGACCAAACAGAGTATTCCATCCCATATACGTCACACTCAGTATAAATTTGAGGCATCACGAGGGCCGAGCCAGATTTCCAGACTTCTGGATTTCCTGATTTCCCTGCTTCCCTTCCTTCACCCGGCATCCTGGAAGGATCCCGTCCGTTCGCCTGCCTGTGGTCCTGATCTGTGCCAGCCCATATCTGTGTGTTCCTGCCTCCGGTTCCCGACTGCTGCCGACTCCAGGAGTCCAGCCTGGACTTTCCCAGGGCTGCCTTGCAGCCTCGGTGGTGACGTGAGAGATATTGGGGGAGAGGGGGGAGGAATGTGGTATCCATTTTCCTGTATATTTGTATATATTTAGCAATTTTTCCTATTTATCGTTAATGTTTCATTAAAGTTGTGTAGTTTAGTTTCCAACCCATAAGTGTCTCTCCCTTATTCTCTCTCCTTTCTTTATCAAGGAGGAGAGAGACATTAATAGAGAGCGTCTGTTATTCGGTTTAATTGCTGGGCCAGTGTTAAACCGTGACAGATTTATTGGCGCTCAACGTGGGGCTCGAGCTAATTGGCTCGAGTCCAGTTTAAATTTTGACTAAATTGCCTGAACAGTTTGAATTCCAACTCCAGTGAAAGAATGGCTTTCCTAAGCTGGAATCAAACCTTGTTCTTTGGGAATTTGACAGGGTTGGAGATTAAACCAATCATGCCGTACCTTTGGCATTTAGGGTATGCGATCTGTCTTTTCGCAGCTGGAATTGCTGCTGCTTTGTGGTTTGTTCTTCGTAAGAGCTGCTTAAGAACCATCGTTGCAATAGGGTCCTCAATACTGATGTATATCATGGTGCATGGTGCAGTAGTGTTTCATACAGAGATAAAATACTTGGTTGGTAATTACACTCCCAGTATTATTTTGGGAAATTATACCATTCCATCGTATTTTGGGCTGACTCCACCAGATTTTGGTGGCAATAGCATTTCATTTCTCAATCTTCTGGAGGGTGTTGTTAATTTCTTTCATATATTGGTGAGGAGTAACACAAAAACCACAGTAATGAGATTGAGTATGCCTTTTCGGAGGCCGAGAGTTGCTGTTCGGAGAGTAAGAGCTGCTCCTCGTACAGAGAGCACCCCCACTCCTGCCTCCACAGCCGCTTCTCGCCCCCCCTCACGCAAGGGCACAACTCAGATAAGGCCAGCCAGCATCGCCAGTGTTTCTGCTACAGCTCCATTTGCTGTCTCCACTCCCACAGACACTGCTGCTGCTCAGAAAGCAAGCCCTGCTGCTGCTACTGCTGCAGATGCCTCAGCCTCTCACCCTCAGCACACACAGTTACTTGTTGACCCTGTAACTAGGAGAAAAGGAAAACAATGGAAATCAGAAACGAGCCTTAACCCTTCCAAGTCTGAACGAGATGACCAAGTGATAGAGGAAATAGAGGATACTGCCTCTCCTCATAGAGCAGCTAGAGCAGAGTCAGATGAGGACTTAGACTCAGAACCTGCTCAGCCCTATTCCATGAGAGACTTGCGTACTCTGAGAAAAGACTATCGCCGTTTTTCAGGTGAACCACTTCTCTCTTGGTTGCTCCGATGCTGGAATGATGGGGCTGCTACAATAACATTAACCCAGAAGGAAGCCAGGCAGTTGGGATCCCTGGCCAAAGATGCAGGTATTGATCGGGCATTTGGGGAAAAGGCTGGAACTACCAGCCTCTGGAAGCCACTCTTGTCAGCTGTAAGGGAGAGATATCCCTATAAAGAGGAAATAGACTGCCCACAGATCAAAGCAGCCAGACTTGGAAAAGCTATCAAGTATCTCGAAGAATTGGCTGTGCGAGACGTGATCTATAATAATGATGACATTGAAGATCCTTATCACGTACTGTGCCCTAAACCTATGATGCAAAGATTTGTGCATGCTGCACCACCACCTTTTAACCATACACTATCAGTAATGCTATGGGTTTCTGCAGAGATGGATGCAACTGTGGGTGATGTAATTAAAACTGTAGGAGAGTGTGAAGATGCTGTCATGGCCCCTTGTTGGGCCTGGGTCTCAGCTATCAAGAGAGCATCTGAAAAACTGCATTCACCCCTTTCTCCTAAGACAGATGGAGGATGCCCCATTGCAGCCATTAAGAGGAGACGCCCTCCTATGAGACAGAATCGAGAGAAACAGAAATTAGCAAGAGGAACCCTATGGGCGATCCTGTGTGAATGTGGAGAGGACATGAAAAAGTGGGACAAGAAACCTACTGCTGCCCTACAGGACCGAGTGTTTGAGTTGATGAGTAAGCCAAAGGCAAAAGGAGGTCCTTCTGAAAAGATGGCTGCTCAAATCTCCAGTGTGGAGTTACCCAATCCAAATATGCTGGTGACTCAAGATCCCTGCACATCAGGTGTGAGTACTGGGGATGCAAACTCCAGTAATGCTCATACTGACAATGCTGTATGTGCTCAAGCTTAGAGGTGCCCTGCCTCCAGCCAGGTGGAGGAGAGGGACAACCGAATCTATTGGATTGTGTGGATTCGATGGCCTGGCACATTAGAGCCACAAAAGTATAAAGCCTTGGTGGACACTGGTGCACATTGCACCCTAATGCCATCTGTCCTGGTTTGGACCAGGATAAAGGTGGTTTTCTGTTTCTGTACTTTTGCTTTTAGCTAAGTCCCTTGTAAGTAGCTGCACTTGCTGAAACTAACAGCAAGTTTCTCAGTGTCTGTTTCTAGGATTGATAACACTTGATGTTTATAGTTACTGCTACAGACTGGTATGCAGAGCCAAGGACACTGCTCAGCTCTGCATGAAAACATTTTACCGTCCAGGAGGATACAGAGGTCCCACCAGAGCCCTCCTTTGGGGAGGAACGGACGAGATAGATGCCAGAATTGACCAAACAGAGTATTCCATCCCATACACGTCACACTCAGTATATATTTGAGGGAATTCTGGATTTCCGGACTTCCTGACTTCCGGCTTCCTCCCTTGGCATCCTGGAAGGATCCGGTTCGTTCGTCTGCCTGTGCTCCTGATCCGTGCCAGCCCATATCTGTGTGTTCCTGCCTCCAGTTCCCGACTGCTGCCGACTCCAAGACTCCAGCCTGGACTTTCCCAGGGTTGCCCTGCAGCCTCGGTGGTGACGTGAGAGTTATTGGGGGAAAGGGGGGAGGAATGTGGTTTCCATTTTCCTGTATATTTGTATATATTTAGTAATTTTTCCCTATTTATCATTAATGTTTCATTAAAGTTGTGTAGTTTAGTTTCCAACTCATAAGTCTCTCTCCCTTATTCTCTCTCCTTTCTTCATCGAGGGGAGAGAGAGATTAAAGAGAGCGTCTGTTATTCGGTTTAATTGCCGGGCCAGTGTTAAACCGTGACAGATTTTTTGGCGCCCGACGTGGGGCTTGAGCTAATTGGCTCGAGTCCAGTTTAAATCTTCACCAATTTGCCTGAATAGTCTGAATTCCAACTCCAGTGGGAGAATGGCTTTGCTGAGTGGGAATCAGACTTTTTCCTTTGGAAATTTCACAGGGTTGGAAATTAAACCAATCATGCCGTACCTTTGGAATTTAGGGAATGTGATGTGTATTTTTGCAGCTGGAATGAGTGCTAATATGTGGCTTTCCTATCGTAAGAGACGCTTAAGGACCATCGTTGCAATATGGTCCTCAATATTGATGTATATCATGGTGTATGGTGCAGTGATGTTTCATAGAAGGATTAAGAACTTTGTTCGTAATTATGTTTTCAGAGTTCTTTTGAGGAAACATACCACCCTTGGGCTGAGTTCAGTGGATTCTTGTCCAAATGGCATTATGATTGTTATAGTTTTGTGCCTCCTGATTTTTGGTGTTCAGGTGTTCATGTGCTACCATATATTGGTGAGGAGTAAAACAACTACAACTAGGGGAACGAGCTCGCCTCGTAAAGAGAGCACCCCCACTCCTGCCTCTGCAGCCGCTTCTCGCCCCCCCTCACGCAAGGGCACAACTCAGATAAGGTCGGCAAGCATTGCCAGTGTTTCTGCTACAGCTCCAGTTGCTGTCTCTACTCCCACAGACACTGCTCCTGCTGCTCAGAAAGCAAGCCCTGCTGCTGCTACAGCTGCAGACGCCTCAGCCTCTCCCCCTCAGCCCACCCAGTTACTTGTTGACCCTGTAACTAGGAGAAAAGGAAAACCAGGGAAATCAGAAATTAACCCTTCCAAGTCTGAACAAGATGATCAGGTGATAGAGGAAACAGAGGAAACAGGGGATACTGCCTCTTTTTGTAGAGCAGCTAGAGCAGAGTCAGATGAGGACTCAGACTCAGAATCTGCTCAGCCCTATTCCATGAGAGACTTGCGTACTCTGAGAAAAGACTACAGCCGTTTTTCAGGTGAACCACTTCTCTCTTGGTTATTCCGATGCTGGAATGGTGGGGCTGCTACCATAACATTAACTCAGAAGGAAGCTAGGCAGTTAAACCCTGTAGCCAAAGATGCAGCTATTGATCGGGCATTTGGGGAAAAGGCTGGAACTACTAGCCTGTGGAAACGACTCTTGTCAGCTGTCAGGGAGAGATATCCCTATAAAGAGGCAATAGATTGCCCACAGGTCAAAGCAGCCACACTTGGAAAAGCTATCAGGTATCTGGAAGAATTGGCTGTACGAGAAGTGATCTATAATGATGATGGCATTGAAGACCCTTATCACGTACCATGTCCTAAACCTATGTTGCAAAGGTTTGTGCATGCTGCACCATCACCTTTTAACCATACTCTATCAGTACTGCTATGGGTTCCTGCAGAAGTGGATACAGCTGTGGGTGATGTGATTAAAACTGCACGAGAGTGTGAAGAGGCTGTCACAGCCCCTCATCGGGCCTGGGTCTCAGCTATCAAGAGAGCATCTGAGAAACTGCATTCACCCCTTTTTTCTCAGACAGACGGAGGACGCCCCATTGCCACCATTAAGAGGAGACGCCCTCCTATGAGACAGAATCGAGGGAAACAGAATTTCGCAAGAGGAATTCTATGGGCACTCCTGTGTGAGTGTGGAGAGGACATGACAAAGTGGGACAAGAAACCTACTGCTGACCTACAGGACCGAGTGATTAAGTTGATGAGTAAGCCGAAGCCAAAAGGAGGTCCTTCTAAAAAGATGGCTGCTAAAATCTCCAGTGTGGAGCTACCCAATCCAAATATGCTGGTGACTCAAGATCCCTGCACATCAGGTGTGAGTACTGGGGATGCAAGCTCCAGTAATGCACATACTGACAATGCTGTATGTGCTCACGCTTAGAGGTGCCCTGCCTCCAGCCAGGTGGAGGAGAGGGACAACCGAATCTATTGGATTGTGTGGATTCGATGGCCTGGCACATTAGAGCCACAAAAGGAGAAAGCCTTGGTGGACACTGGTGCACAGTGCACCCTAATGCCATCGAATCAGAAAGGCACAGACTCCGTCACTATTTCTGGAGTGACGGGGGGATCTAAAGAACTGACTATTGTGAAGGCTGATGTGAGCCTCACTGGAATAAAGTGGCATAAACACCCAATAGTGACTGGTCCAGATGCTCCGTGCATCCTTGGCATAGATTACCTCAAGGGAGGTGATTTTGAGGACCCGAAAGGGTACCGCTGGTCCTTTGGTACTGCAGCTATTAAGACTGAGAATGCAGAATGGCTGCATACTTTGTTTGGCCTTTCAGATAAAGCCTTTGTAGTGGGATTGCTGAGAACTACAAACCAGCGTCTGCCAACTGCTACTTCAGTAGTGCATCGTAGACAATATCGTGTCAATAGAGATGCTGTGATCCCCATTCACAAGCTGATCCGGCAATTAGAGAGCCAAGGAGTGATCAGCAAGACTCATTCACCCTTCAACAGTCCTGTATGGCCAGTGAAAAAGCCAAATGGAGAGTGGAGGCTGACAGTGGACTATCGTGCCCTGAATGAGGTTACACCACCACTAAGTGCTGCTGTGCCGTACATGCTAGAACTTCAGTATGAGCTGGAGTCAAAGGCAGCCAAGTGGTATGCTACCATTGACATTGCTAATGCATTTTTTTCTATCCCTATAGCACCAGAATGCAGAGCACAGTTTGCCTTCACCTGGAGAGGTGTCCAGTACACCTGGAATCGACTGCCCCAGGGGTGGAAACACAGTCCTACCATCTGTCATGGACTGATCCATGATACCTTGGAAAAGGGTGGAGCTCCAGAACATTTACAGTACATCGATGACATTATTGTGTGGGGTGACACAGCAAAGGAAGTCTATGAGAAAGGCAAGAAGATACTTGAAATCCTTCTAGAGGCTGGTTTTGCTATTAAAAGAAGCAAGGTCAAGGGACCTGCACAAGAGATACAGTTTCTGGGAGTTAAGTGGCAAGATGGACGTCGCCACATCCCAATGGACGTGATTAACAAAATAACAGCTATGGCCCCACCAACTACCAAAAAGGAAACACAGTCCTTTTTAGGAACTGTTGGTTTCTGGAGAATGCATATTCCTTTTTATAATCAGATTGTGAAACCTCTCTATGAGGTTACTCGGAAGAAGAAAGATTTTAAATGGGGCTCAGAACAACAAGCTGCTTTTGAGAATATTAAACAGGAGATTGTGCAGGCAATGGCCCTTGGACCAATTCGAACAGGGCCAGACATCAAAAATATTCTTTACACCGGAGATGGAGGTGATGGTCCTTCATGGAGCCTCTGGCAGAAAGCTCCAAGAGAGACTCGAGGCCGACCTCTAGGATTTTGGGGTCGAAACTACAAAGGCTCCGAAGCCAACTACACAGCCGCTGAAAAAGAGATACTGGCCGCATACGAAGGAGTTAGAGCTGCTCCAGAAGTGATTGGTACTGAAGCACAGCTCCTCCTGGTGCCACGATTACCTGTACTGGGTTTTATGTACACAGGTAGAGAATCTTCCCATCATGCTACCAATGCTACCTGGAGTAAATGGATTGCTTTACTTTCACAGAGAGCTAGGATAGGAAGACTTAATCGTCCAGGAATTGTAGAAGCAATAACACATTGGCCAGAAGGCAAACACTTTGGAATGCCACCAGGAAAAGTGGTAAAACGGGCTGAAGAAGCCCCACCATACGACCAACTACCAGAGAGTGAGAAACAATATGCTCTTTTCACTGATGGATCCTGTCGTCTGGTAGGAGGCCATCGAAGGTGGAAAGCTGCCGTATGGAATCCTACAGGACTAGTTGCAAAAACAGATGAAGGAGATGGTGAATCAAGTCAATTTGCAGAGGTAAAAGCCATCCAATTTGCTTTAGACATTGCTGAACAAGAAAAGTGGCCGAGACTTTATCTCTATACTGACTCATGGATGGTAGCAAATGCCTTATGGGGTTGGTTAAAGCAGTGGAAGCAAAACAACTGGCAACGTAGAGATAAACCTATCTGGGCTGCTGAACTCTGGAAAGACATTGCTACTAGGTTAGAGAAACTTGATGTAAAAGTGCGTCACGTAGATGCCCATGTACCTTTGTATCGAGCGACTGAGGAACATCAAAATAACCAACGAGCAGATGAAGCTGCTCAAGTGTTCCAGATAGATCTGGACTGGGACCATAAAGGTGAACTGTTTTTGGCCAAATGGGCCCACAATGCTTCAGGTCATCAAGGCAGGGATGGAACATATCGACGGGCTCGTGACCGAGGGGTGGATTTATCTTTGGACTCTATTGCGCAGGTTATCCACGATTGTGACATATGTGCTGCAATTAAGCAAGCTAAAAGGTTGAAACCTCTATGGTATGAAGGGAGATGGTCAAAATATAGGTATGGGGAGGCCTGGCAAATCGACTACATCACACTGCCTCAAACCCGCCAGGGTAAACGCTATGTGCTTACAATGGTGGAGGCAAGTACAGGATGGCTGGAAACATATCCTGTGCCTCATGCCACAGCCCGGAACACTATCCTGGGCTTAGAGAAACAGGTCTTGTGGAGACATGGTACACCAGAGAGAATTGAGTCAGATAATGGAACTCATTTAAAAAATAGTCTCATAAATAACTGGGCCAAAGAACATGGTATTGAGTGGATATACCATATCCCCTATCATGCACCAGCCTCAGGTAAAATTGAAAGGTACAATGGTCTGTTAAAAACTACCTTAAAAGCAATGGGTGGTGGAACTTTCAAAAACTGGGACAAGCACTTGGCAAAAGCTACCTGGTTAGTTAATACCAGGGGTTCCATCAATCGAGCTGGTCCTGCTCAGTCAGATCTTCTACACACAGTAGATGGGGACAAAGTGCCTGTGGTGCATGAAAAGAATCTGCTAGGGAAAACAGTTTGGATTTATCCTGCCTCGGGCAAAGGTAAACCCATTCGTGGGGTTGCTTTCGCTCAAGGGCCTGGACACACTTGGTGGGTGATGATGAAAGATGGAGAAGTACAATGTGTACCACAAGGGAATCTAACACTAGGTGAGAATTCCTAATTTCTGCTTGTCTAGCTTAATCAGTAATGCATGGACTCTTTGGGAGTCATGAACTTGTATCCCACCATAACTACTGTTATGTGAACTGTTGCATAAACTAACAGTGTTCTATGAGTGTTTTTCAGGATGATTTTGTGGTGATGAAACCAGAACTAGGTTCATCGGCTGGCATCCAGTAACTTTCTTGAAATTACCATCTGCAACCTGCAACTTGTGGACCATGGACATGAACTATGAAGACTGGTCCTTCTTTTGAGAATCTGCTACAATAGATGAACATCTGCAATTGTAGACTGAATTACTTAGTGATTTTTAGCACAGAGAGATAGTAGTAATTTGTGTATAGATATGTTTAGGGATAAGAGTTAGTAATGATTGGAGCATGACGCAAATGGTATGGAATAAGGGGTGGAATGTCCTGGTTTGGACCAGGATAAAGGTGGTTTTCTGTTTCTGTACTTTTGCTTTTAGCTAAGTCCCTTGTAAGTAGCTGCACTTGCTGAAACTAACAGCAAGTTTCTCAGTGTCTGTTTCTAGGATTGATAACACTTGATGTTTATAGTTACTGCTACAGACTGGTATGCAGAGCCAAGGACACTGCTCAGCTCTGCATGAAAACATTTTACCGTCCAGGAGTATACAGAGGTCCCACCAGAGCCCTCCTTTGGGGAGGAACGGACGAGATAGATGCCAGAATTGACCAAACAGAGTATTCCATCCCATATACGTCACACTCAGTATATATTTGAGGGAATTCTGGATTTCCGGACTTCCTGACTTCCGGCTTCCTCCCTTGGCATCCTGGAAGGATCCGGTTCGTTCGTCTGCCTGTGCTCCTGATCCGTGCCAGCCCATATCTGTGTGTTCCTGCCTCCAGTTCCCGACTGGTGCCGACTCCAAGACTCCAGCCTGGACTTTCCCAGGGACGCCCTGCAGCCTTGGTGGTGACGTGAGAGTTATTGGGGGAAAGGGGGGAGGAATGTGGTTTCCATTTTCCTGTATATTTGTATATATTTAGTAATTTTTCCCTATTTACCATTACTGTTTCATTAAAGTTGTGTAGTTTAGTGTCCAACTCATAAGTCTCTCTCCCTTATTCTCTCTCCTTTCTTCATCGAGGGGAGAGAGAGATTAAAGAGAGCGTCTGTTATTCGGTTTAATTGCCGGGCCAGTGTTAAACCGTGACACCATCGAATCAGAAAGGCACAGACTCCGTCACTATTTCTGGAGTGACGGGGGGATCTAAAGAACTGACTATTGTGAAGGCTGATGTGAGCCTCACTGGAATAAAGTGGCATAAACACCCAATAGTGACTGGTCCAGATGCTCCGTGCATCCTTGGCATAGACTACCTCAAGGGAGGTGACTTCGAGGACCCAAAAGGGTACCGCTGGTCCTTTGGTACTGCAGCTATTAAGACTGAGAATGCAGAATGGCTGCATGCTTTGTTTGGCCTTTCAGATAAATCCTTTGTAGTGGGGTTGCTGAGAACTACAAACCAGCGTCTGCCAACTGCTACTTCAGTAGTGCATCGTAGACAGTATCGTGTCAACAGAGATGCTGTGATCCCCATTCACAAGCTGATCCGGCAATTAGAGAGCCAAGGAGTGATCAGCAAGACTCACTCACCCTTCAACAGTCCTGTATGGCCAGTGAAAAAGCCTAATGGAGAGTGGAGGCTGACAGTTGACTATCGTGCCCTGAATGAGGTTACACTGCCACTAAGTGCTGCTGTGCCAGACATACTAGAACTTCAGTATGAGCTGGAGTCAAAGGCAGCCAGGTGGTATGCTACTATTGACATTGATAATGCATTTTTTGCTATTCCTATAGCACCAGAATGCAGAGCACAGTTTGCCTTCACCTGGAGAGGTGTCCAGTACACTTGGAATCGACTGCCCCAGGGGTGGCAACACAGTCCTAACATCTGCCATGGACTGATCCATGACACCTTGGAAAAGGGTGGAGCTCCGGAACATCTACATGATGCCGAATTTTGCCCCAAAAGGCGAGAATAAACTGCCTCAAAGACTTGGTTTGAGTCAAATAGGCAGGAGGTATTTTATTAACGACGCGCGTCGGAGAAATCGCAAAGGGATTTCTGAATTCCCGTGACAAATGCAAGCCTTTTTATACATTTTGATTACAGAATTACATCATAGTACATACATAATCATACATATGTATACAGAGGCGTGGTATAGGCGGGGCGTAGGGCGGGGCCTTTCTTTTGAGGAGCATCTTGGTGGTCGTTCCGGTTGCCTTCATCATTGGCAGGGGGCGTCCCGTGAGTCTTCCTCCTTTAAACTTTTGAACTCCTTCCTAATTTGGGCAATCTCCGATGTACTTGGCTTGGCCCCCATAGCTTGGCAGAGGCCTTTGGGTCAAGCCAACCTTGTTGGCTCTGAAATGCGCTGAGCTCTATCACTGCCTGTTCCTATCTCTCTTCCCTGCCATCGTGTTCCATTCCTTAACCGATTTATTGCTCTATGTGGTTTCCTAAACGCTGAGCTTTCTCCAGATGCTCTATATCCTATGCTTTAACCCATTATCTCTTGAAAGTAACTGTTTTAGGGGCTTCATTTCCCTCCTTTTCTTATAACTTACGAATTCTTTCGTCAAGTTCTAATCCTAAGGGGCGTTGATACGCCCGTACCATCGCCCAAATCATTTGGATCCTTTTCATCATGGATTTTAGCTTCCACCACAAGCATAAGTTCATAAGAGTTAGTAAAAGCATTGCTATAGTTATAATTAGTATCGGGTGCACCAGGTAGTGAAAAACCTGTGTTGCTGTCGGGGAGAATCCTGTAAAAATGTCCCACCAGTGATGTTGGCCTACTTGTTCTACTTCAGTCAGAACTTTTTTATTTTTTCTGAGTTGTGTTCCACCTGGCCATATAGAATTTCAAATGGGCTTAACCTTTCTTTTGACCTTGGTTTGACTCTCAGCCTAAGCAGAGCAATAGGCAAAGCTTGATACCACTGCCAATTAGTCTCCTGGCATATTTTGGCAATCTGCTGTTTGATAAGATGATTCATCTTTTCCACTTGCCCACTAGCCTGTGGACGGTAAGGCGTATGTAATTGCCATTTAATCTGTAACGCTTTGCTTATCGCTCTTACCACTTTTGCACAGAAATGTGTACCTCTATCCGAGGAAATACTCTTCGGTACCCCAAATCGTGGAATAATTTCATTCAATAGCACTTTAGTTACTTCTCTTTCCTTGTTCGTTCTGCAAGGGAATGCTTCAGGCCACCCAGAAAATGTATCAGTTAACACTAACAAATATTGAAACCCTCCTTTTCTTGGGAGTTCAGAGAAGTCAATTTGCCATACCTCACCTGGGAATTTACCTCGATTTATGGCTCCTTGGTGTATCTTAGTTCCTGTGTTCGGGTTGTTCTTCAGGCATCTTTCACACTGGGATGTGACATGTTTTACAGTGGTAAACAATTTTGGTCCTGCTACCCGAGCCTGCAGATACTGATATAGCGGGTCTAAACCCCAATGGGCTTTCTCGTGTTCTGCTTTCACGAACTGCCACATCGTATTCCCTGGTATTATTAACTGTCCTGTTTCCAATTGACCCCAACCATTTTCTAACATTCTACCTTTATTTTTCTGGATCCACTTGTGATCTGACTCCTGATATTCTGGCCGGAGGTTAGTGTCTAACTCACCTGGTATTAGAGCTGTTATTTTTATTTCCTCAGTTTTTGCAGCGGCTAATTTAGCCTCCGCATCCGCTTTTCGGTTCCCTATCTCCGGGGTAGTGTTTCCCTTTAGGTGTCCCTTACAATGCATTATGGCCACCTGTACTGGGAGTTGGACTACCTCTAGCAGTCGCAGGACCTCCTTTGCATGTTTGACTGCTTTCCCTTGAGCAGTCAACAGTCCTCTTTCTTTCCAGATGGCTCCATGGGCATGTACGACGGAAAAGGCGTACTTGGAGTCTGTCCATATGTTAATCCGCATGTTCTCCGCCAATTCCAGAGCTCGGATCAAAGCTATCAGCTCTGCCTTCTGGGCTGAAGTCCCTGCAGGCAAAGGATTCGACTCAATTACCTTTTCTGCGGTGGTAATTGCATAACCAGCCATTCTTACTCCCTGCCTCACGAAACTACTTCCATCCGTGAACCAGTTGTCCGCATCTTCAAACGGTTCTTCTTTGAGGTCCGGGCGACTGGAGTAGACGGCTTCAATTGTTTTCAGGCAGTCGTGCTCGATTGGTTCTGCTGGGGCTCTCCCTTCTAGGAATGAAGCTGGGTTCACAATGTTAGTCACCTGAATAGTTACGTCATCTGATTCAGCCAAGATGGCCTGGTAATTTAGGAATCTGGAAGGTGACAGCCAGTGGTTACCTTTCTGCTCTAACACAGCTGAGACGGTGTGAGACACTAGCACCGTTACCTTTTGGCCCAGCGTGAGCTTCCTGGCCTCTTCTATATTGATAATCACTGCGGCCACCGCTCTCAGGCAGCCAGGCCATCCTTTGCTTACTTCATCCAACTGTTTGGAGAAATAGGCCACAGCTCTCTTATGTGGCCCTAACTGCTGTGCTAGGACTCCTAGGGCCATCCCCTGTCGCTCATGGGAGAACAGCCAGAATGGTTTTGATACATCTGGGAGACCTAAGGCTGGTGCCCTCATTAACTCCTGTTTCAGCTTTCTGAAGGCCCCCTCTGCTTCGGGAGTCCAAACTAGGACACTCTTGGTCTCCTTCAACAAATCATACAGTGGTTTAGCGAGTATCCCATATTGGTAAATCCATAGCCGACACCAACCTGTCATCCCCAAAAAGGCGCGCAGACCTCTTACTGTCTCTGGTTTAGGCATCTGGCAAATAGCTTCTTTTCTGGCTGCTCCCAGGGATCGTTGTCCTCGGGAAATTTCATATCCCAGGTAAACCACTTTCGTCTGCACCAGCTGTGCTTTCTGTTGAGAGACTCAATATCCACTTAAACCCAGAAAGTTTAACAGGGAAATAGTCCATTCAATGCATTCTTCCTTTGTCACTGTTGCTATCAGGAGGTCGTCTACGTACTGCAGAAGAGTGCCATCTCCCAGTGGCCTTTCCCACTGCTCTAACTCTTTGGCTAACTGATTCCCAAAAATCGTGGGGGAATTACACCATCCTTGGGGCAATACTGTCCAGGTAAGTTGGGTCTTTCTTCCTCTATCTACAAATTCCCATTCAAAGGCAAAAGTCTTTTGACTCTCGGGAGCTAAGGGAAGGCAGAAGAATGCATCTTTTAAATCTAATACGGTGAACCATGCCAAATTATCTTTCAATTTGGTTAAAAGGGTGTATGGGTTAGCAACTACCGGGTGTAGTGTCTTGGTTATTTCGTTTACTGCTCTCAGATCCTGAACTAGCCTATAAGCCCCATTGGGTTTCCTTACTGGCAGGATGGGTGTGTTGAAATCCGATTCGCATTCTACTAGTAACCCCAACTCCAAAAACTTTTTGATTATGGGCTCAATCCCCTCCCTGTCTTCTATCCTCAGAGGGTATTGTTTTCTTACCACCGGCCTTGCCCCAGCTTTAAGTCCGACAATAATGGGTGCTGCCTGTTTTGATTTCCCAGGTACATCAGTAGCCCATACTAATGGGTATGCTT
Source organism: Archilochus colubris (assembly GCA_023079485.1). NCBI lineage: Eukaryota > Metazoa > Chordata > Aves > Apodiformes > Trochilidae > Archilochus > Archilochus colubris. Next base: position 16,890,597 of record CM041114.1, on the reverse strand, counting down.
CGCTCAGGATTCGCTCGATGTTGTGATTCTCAGGCTTTGGTTCCACACAGCTGACCGTCAGGCTTAGAGCCGCGATCAGTTGTTCCTCGTTTACTTGGAATTCCAATTTATCTTTGTTAAACTTTATTATGGCTCCCAAGTTTTCTAACAGGTCTCTTCCTAATAAGGGCTTTGGCGAATTTGGTAACTATAGGAACTGATGGATCACCATCTGCTTCCCAATTTTATATCTAATGGGTTTCAAAAAGTAAGCCTTTTCTGGTTGGCCTGTTGCTCCCACGACTTGTACAAATTCATCACTCCTAGGTACCAATTCCCGATTCAAAACCGAAAAGGTTGCTCCCGTATCAATCAAAAAGTCCATTTCCTTTTTACCTTCCCCTAGCTCCATTCTAACCAGTGGGTCTGCTAGGGAACGGCCCACCGGTCCCCCTCATTCGCTATCCTGACGTGTGGCAGTAGCAGTGCCCATTAGTTTTTCCCTTAGCTGGGGGCATTCTCGCTTCCAGTGTCCCATTTTCAGGCAGTACGCACACTGGTTTGGCCCTACTCTGGCTGGGTGGGGTTGGAGCCTCCCTCCCCCTTTTGCTGGGATGCCTCTACCTCTTCCCCTGATCTCTGGTTCCGAGTGGTTTGTATTTTGGGCCGCTACTGCTACTGCCACCACTCGAGCTATCCTCCTATCCTCTTTTTTCTTTTCCTCTATCTCTCTATTATTATATACGTTCCATGCCTCATTCAGCAACGTCTCTAGATTTTTATTTTCTGGATGTTTAAGCTTTTGCAATTTCTTCCTGATGTCTGGATTACTCTGTCCCATCATCAATCCTAACAAGTGTTGTTTCCCTTCTTCTGTTGCCGGGTCTAGGGGTGTGTATTGTCTCATGGCTGCCCTAAGTCTATCCAGGAACTCTGATGGGGTCTCATCCTTTCCCTGTCTAATATCGTATAGCATTGACCAGTTAATGGCCTTGGGGATTGCATTACGCAAGCCCGCCGCTATCAGCCTTCTATACTGTTCCAGCAGGTTATAGTGATCTCTGTTACTTGGGTCCCATTCTGGTTTACTGCTGGGGAATATATCTTCTATCCTTCTCCCTGGTGAGGTTAATAATTCTGCATGTCGCCTCCCTGTTTCCAACACGAGCTCCCTTTCTGTATCTGTCAATTCCGACAACATTACTTCTATGTCCTCCCAGTCAATGTCCAAATTCTTTGCCATCAGCTCAAACCTCCTCGCTACCCCCTCTGGATTCCTCCTGAAGCTCCTCGCTTCATCCCTCCAGTTGTTCAGATCACTCGTTGAAAACGGCACCTTGATTCTACCCTTTTCCCCTACTATCGGCATGACTTGTCGGAGAGGAGCTATCGTATGGTTCCCTTCCTCTTTTTCCTCTGCTTCTCTCCGTGCCACAGATCTGGTGTAGTACGAGTGACTGGTCCCTTCCCCAGGATCTTCCTGGCCCTCAATGTCTTCCCCATTCTTTCTCTTCTCTTTTCTTTTTCCCTTTTCCTGCTCTTCACTTTCACCATCTGTTTCTATTAGCTCTTTCCCCACTACTTCCCTTCCACCTCTCTCATCCTTTATCTGAATTACTATATTCAGCCTTTGTGAGCTGTTCTCTGCCTCTCTCATGCATGTCTCATTGTTATCCTTCTCACTATACCCCAGCTTAGTGACGTCATCTCCCAGTGGGTTACTTCTATCTCCAGTCCTTGGTGTGCTGGTTTCCCTTTTACAGCCACCTCCATTCCTGGGTGTGCTACCATCCCCATATGGGCTTAGTTCGGGCAGGCTACGCGTCTTCCCTCGGCTCTCTGCTCCCGGCGGACTGCCTCCCTCTCTCTCAATTTCTAGTCTAAGTGGGCTTCCAGCATCCCTGTCGCTCCCCGACCCCTGTGGATTATCCAATCCCTGTGGGCTACCTTCTCCCCCGTCGTTCCTCGACCTTAACGGGCTAACCCCCCCCCAACTCTTGTCTAACTTATCAGGGCTACACCCAAACTTAGATTTCCACCATCGCTCCAGTTCCTTTAATGGGCTAGCTTCCCCTTGCTCTTCTTCTGGCCTGGGAAGAGGCCCTTCCTGTCCAGGGGCGAACGGATGGTACTCCCATAGGCTTATTTCGCTCTCCCTTCCACTATCCTTCCTTGTTAACTTAAGACACTGCTGCCCAATGCTACATGCATCACAGCAACGTTCCTTAGGCTTTGAACCTTTTTTATCTTTCTCCAGGGCTAGTACTAGGGGGTCCTGAGGGGCTACATTGATTCCGCACTCTTTTTGCCATTCTGGTTTATTCCTCAGAGTGAAAAACATATCTGCATACGTCACCTCATCCCATTTATTGAGCCGGCGGAGGAAAAGCATCAGTTGCAAGACTGTATTATAATTAATTGTCCCCTCCGGTGGCCATTTTTCACCATCATCCAATTTATACAACGGCCACCATTGCGTACAGTATTTAAGGAGTGTCTTTTTACTTATACTTCCCCCCGGAACCCCCCCCAAGTCCTTCCAGTGTTTTAAGATACATCCTAAGGGGGTTTTCATATTTATATCTTTACTTGGTTGATTCCCCATTGCTATTTCCTGGGTCCGTGTTTTCTATTCAACTGAGTCAATCTCCTTCCCGCAAGCACTGTATGTCAGTCTATTTAAGCACTTCATTCATACGATATCCAATCGCTTCGTCCTTTTCTGACCTGACCTCTCGCGAGGAACAGGAACTGCAGAGCCGGACTCCTCTTTCGCTTTGCAGCAATGCTGCGTCTCATGCACACTCACCCATACGCAGTGCTAGTTTATTTAAACTGTCCTACCTTTCCGGTCTATCAGAATATACTGCTTTGCCGCGAGATGCCGCTGGCAGACCGTAAGGTACCGATACTGGTCGGCTTCGGGCTGTCACACACCCGCAAAACAGCTGTAAACCAAGGTACGGTTTTGCAGATAATATCACAACAAATTATAGACAACACAAAAACACTAAATTCGTCTCTTTGCAAAATTCCTACAATCAGTACGACAAAGTCAAATAAAAGCATACGACAGAGTTAGACAAAGGCGTAAAACGTATGTATCCTTTCAAAGTTCCTCCAAGGGAGTGGAGAAAATTGGACAGAGTCCCGGGCTGTGTTGAACGTGCTACCGGTCAGCCTGGAACTATTCCCGGGTTTTGGTTCAGAAAAGAAACAAAAGACCAACCGCTCTTTTTAACCCTTAGATCATAGTTTTAAACACAGTTATAAGAGAAAAACAAGTACCCTTAAGCAAGGTAGCAACATCAAGACTGTGGCAAAACAGATACCACTTCTTAGCAGGACTCTAACCTGCCTGCAGGACTCTCAACCTGCCTTTGCCTGGGCGTCCCCACGGCTTCTTTTCAGGCAGTCACGTCTGACCCCAGTTCCTAAACAAAGCGCTTTATCCAAAACCTATAGACAATAATAAATACCTCTTAATTTGAAGCAGGAGATGCAGAGAAGCCTTCGTCCACCAAAGAGCGCTGTTCCGGGGGGGAGACCCTCCTTCCGACAGAAATTCGTCAGGGGCGCCCAGAGGGTCCCGTCCCCCGGACCCGGCTCGGGAGGACCCCCTTAGGGTCTGGATCTCCTGTCTGGTCCCATCTGGGGTGCCAGAAATTATGCCGAATTTTGCCCCAAAAGGCGAGAATAAACTGCCTCAAAGACTTGGTTTGAGTCAAATAGGCAGGAGGTATTTTATTAACGACGCGCGTCGGAGAAATCGCAAAAGGATTTCTGAATTCCCGTGACAAATGCAAGCCTTTTTATACATTTTGATTACAGAATTACATCATAGTACATACATAATCATACATATGTATACAGAGGCGTGGTATAGGCGGGGCGTAGGGCGGGGCCTTTCTTTTGAGGAGCATCTGGGTGGTCGTTCCGGTTGCCTTCATCATTGGCAGGGGGCGTCCCGTGAGTCTTCCTCCTTTAAACTTTTGAACTCCTTCCTAATTTGGGCAATCTCCGATGTACTTGGCTTGGCCCCCATAGCTTGGCAGAGGCCTTTGGGTCAAGCCAACCTTGTTGGCTCTGAAATGCGCTGAGCTCTATCACTGCCTGTTCCTATCTCTCTTCCCTGCCATTGTGTTCCATTCCTTAACCGATTTATTGCTCTATGTGGTTTCCTAAATGCTGAGCTTTCTCCAGATGCTCTATATCCTATGCTTTAACCCATTATCTCTTGAAAGTAACTGTTTTAGGGGCTTCATACAGTACATCAATGACATCATTTTGTGGGCTGACACAGCAAAGGAAGTCTACGAGAAAGGTAATAAGATAATTGAAATCCTTCTAGAGGCTGGTTTTGCTATTAAAAGGAGCAAGGTCAAGGGACCTGCACAAGAGATACAGTTTCTGGGGGTTAAGTGGCAAGATGGACGTCACCACATCCCAATGGAGGTGATTAACAAAATAACAGCTATGGCCCCACCAACTACCAAAAAGGAAACTCAGTCCTTCTTAGGAACTGTTGGTTTCTGGAGAATGCATATTCCTTTTTATAATCAGATTGTGAAACCTCTCTATGAGGTTACTCGGAAGAAGAAAGACTTTAAATGGGGCTCAGAACAACAAGCTGCTTTTGAGGGTATTAAACAGGAGACTGTGCAGGCAATGGCCCTTGGACCAATTCAAACAGGGCCCGACATTAAAAATGTTCTTTGCACCAGAGATGGAGGTGATGGTCCTCCATGGAGCCTCTGGCAGAAAGCTCCAGGAGAGACTCGAGGCCGACCTCTAGGATTTTGGGGTCGAAACTATAAAGGCTCCGAAGCCAACTACACAGCCGCTGAAAAAGAGATACTGGCCGCATACGAAGGAGTTAGAGCTGCTCCAGAAGTGATTGGTACTGAAGCACAGCTCCTCCTGGTGCCACGATTACCTGTCCTGGGTTTTATGTACACAGGTAGAGAATCTTCCCATCATGCTACCGATGCTACCTGGAGTAAATGGATTGCTTTACTCTCACAGAGAGCTAGGATAGGAAGACTCGATCATCATGGAATTGTAGAAGCAATAACAAATTGGCCAGAAGGCAAGCACTTTGGAATGCCACCTGGAAAAGTTGTGAAACAGGCTGAAGAAGCCCCACCATATGACCAGCTACCAGAGAATGAGAAACAATATGCTCTTTTCACTGATGGATCCTGTCGTCTAGTAGGAGGCCATCGAAGGTGGAAAGCCGCCGTATGGAATCCTACACGACTAGTTGCAAAAACAGATGAAGGAGATGGTGAATCAAGTCAATTTGCAGAGGTAAAAGCCATCCAATTGGCTTTGGACATTGCTGAACAAGGAAAGGGGCCAAGACTTTATCTCTATACTGACTCATGGATGGTAGCAAATGCCTTATGGGGCTGGTTAAAGCAGTGGAAGCAAAACAACTGGCAACGTAGAGATAAACCTATCTGGGCTGCTGAACTCTGGAAAGACATTGTTGCTCGGTTAGAGAAACTTGATGTAAAAGTGCATCATGATGATGCCTATGAACCTTCACGTTGAGCTACTGAGGAACATGGAAACAACCAACGAGCAGATGAGGCTGCTCAAGTGTTCCAAAGAGATCTGGACTGGGACCATAAAGGTGAACTGTTTTTAGCCAAATGGGCTCACAAGGCTTCAGGTCATCAAGGCAGGGATGGAACATACTGATGGGCTCGTGACCGAGGGGTGGATTTATCTTTGGACGCTATTGCGCAGGTTATCCACAACTGTGACATATGTGCTGCAATTAAGCAAGCTAAAAGGTTGAAACCTCTATGGTATGAAGGGAGATGGTCAAAATATAGGTATGGGGAGGCCTGGCAAGTCGACTAAATCACACTGCCTCAAACCCGCCATGGTAAGCGCTATGTGCTGACAGTGGTGGAGGCAAGTACAGGATGGCTGGAAACATATCCTGTGCCTCATGCCACAGCCCGGAACACCATTCTGGCCTAGAGAAACAAGTCTTGTGGAGACATGGTACAAATTGAGTCAGATAATGGAACCCATTTCAAAAATAGTCTCATAAATAACTGGGCCAAAGAACATGGCATTGAGTGGATATACCATATTCCCTATCACGCACCAGCCTCAGGTAAAATTGAAAGGTACAATGGACTGTTAAAAACTACCTTAAAGGCAATGGGTGGTGGAACTTTCAAAAACTGGGACAAGCACTTGGCAAAAGCTACCTGGTTAGTTAATACCAGGGGTTCCATCAATCGAGCTGGTCCTGCTCAGTCAGATCTTCTACACACAGTAGATGGGGACAAAGTGCCTGTGGTGCATGAAAAGAATCTGCTAGGGAAAACAGTTTGGGTTTAACCTGCCTCGGGCAAAGGCAAAACCATTCGTGGGGTTGCTTTCGCTCAAGGACCTTGACACACTTGGTGGGTGATGATGAAAAATGGAGAAGTAAAATGTGTGCCACAAGGAAATCTAACACTAGGTGATACTTCCTAATTTCTGCTTGTTTAACTTAATCTGTAATGCATGGACTCTTTGGGAGTCGTGAACTTCTATCCCACCTTATCTACTGTTAGGTGAACTGTTGCATAAACTAACAGTGTTCTATGAGTGTTTTTCAGGATGATTTTGTGGTGATGAAACCAGAACTAGGTTCATCGGCTGGCATCCAGTAACTTCCTTGAAATTACCATCTGCAACCTGCAACTTGTGGACCATGGACATGAACTGAAAAATTGCTCCTTGTTTTGAGAATCTGCTACAATAGATGAACATCTGCAACTGTAAACTGAGTTACTTAGTGAATTTTAGCACAGAGAGATAGTAGTAATTTGTGTATAGATATGTTTAAGGATAAGAGATAGTAATGATTGGAGCATGACGCAAATGGCATGGAATAAGGGGTGGAATGTTCTGGTTTGGGCCAGGATAAAGGTGATTTTCTGTCTTGTACTTTTGCTTTTAGCTAAGTTTCTTGTAAGTAGTTGCACTTGCTGAAATTAACAGCAAGTTTCTCAGACAGTGTGTGCTTCTAGGATTGATAACACTTGATGTTTATAGTTACTGCTAGAGACTGGTATGCAGAGCCAAGGACACTGCTCAGCTCTGAGGAAAACATTTTACTGTCCAGGAAGATAAAGAGGTCCCACCTGAGCCCTCCTTTGGGGAGGAACAGACAAGATAGATGCCAGAATTGACCAAACAGAGTATTCCATCCCATATACGTCACACTCAGTATAAATTTGAGGCATCACGAGGGCCGAGCCAGATTTCCAGACTTCTGGATTTCCTGATTTCCCTGCTTCCCTTCCTTCACCCGGCATCCTGGAAGGATCCCGTCCGTTCGTCTGCCTGTGGTCCTGTTCCTTGCCAGCCTGAATCTGTGTTCCTGCCTCCGGTTCCCGACTGCTGCCGACTCCAGGAGTCCAGCCTGGACTTTTCCAGGGCTGCCCTGCAGCCTCGGTGGTGACGTGAGAGTTATTGGGGGAGAGGGGGGAGGAATGTGGTATCCATTTTCCTGTATATTTGTATATATTTAGCAATTTTTCCTATTTATCATTACTGTTTCATTAAAGTTGTGTAGTTTAGTTTCCAACCCATAAGTGTCTCTCCCTTATTCTCTCTCCTTTCTTTATCAAGGAGGAGTGAGACATTAATAGAGAGCGTCTGTTATTCGGTTTAATTGCCGGGCCAGTGTTAAATCGTGACAGATGGCCAGCCTGTTTACAGGCTCTGGTGGCAACTGCATTACTTATAGAAGAAGCACAGAAAGTTACCTTTAGTGCGCCAGTGAAAGTATACACCCCCTATAATGTTAGAGGTGTTTTACAGCAGAAGGTGGAAAAGTGGCTGACAGATAGCCATCTCCTGAAATATGAAACCATATTGATAGACTCTCCTAATTTGGAACTTAAAACAACTTCAGTGCAGAGTCCTGCACAATTTCTGTTTGGGGAACCATCAGAGAAATTACAGCATGATTGCCTACAAGTAATAGAAACCCCATTGAAAGTGAGATCAAATTTAAGTGATACTGAACTGGGGAAGTGTCCTGGTTTGGGCCAGGATAAAGGTGATTTTCTGTCTTGTACTTTTGCTTTTAGCTAAGTCTCTTGTAAGTAGTTGCACTTGCTGAAATTAACAGCAAGTTTCTCAGACAGTGTGTGCTTCTAGGACTGATAACACTTGATGTTTATAGTTACTGCTAGAGACTGGTATGCAGAGCCAAGGACACTGCTCAGCTCTGATGAAAACTTTTACCCTCCAGGAGAAGAAAGAGGTCCCACCTGCAGCCCTCCCTTGGGGAGGAACGGACAAGATAGATACCAGAATTGACCAAACAGAGTATTCTATCCCATATACGTCATACTCAGTATAAATTTGAGGCATCACGCGGGCCAAGCCAGATTTCATGCTTCCAGCTTCTGACTGCCTGCCCTTCCTGCCTTTCCTGCTTCCCTTCCTTCACCCGGCATCCTGGAAGGATTCCGTCCGTTCGTCTGCCTGTGGTCCTGTTCCTTGCCAGCCTGAATCTGTGTGTTCCTGCCTCCAGTTCCCGACTGTTGCCGATTCCAGGAGTACAGCCTGGACTTTCCTAGGGCTGCCCTGCAGCCTCGGTGGTGATGTGAGAGTTATTGGGGGAAAAGGGGGGAGGAACGTGGTATCCATTTTCCTGTATATTTGTATATATTTAGTAATTTTTTTCCTATTTATCATTACTGTTTCATTAAAGTTGTGTAGTTTAGTTTCCAACCCATTATTGTCTCTCCCTTATTCTCTCTCCTTTCTTTATCAAGGAGGAGAGAGAGATTAATAGAGAGCGTCTGTTATTCGGTTTAATTGCCGGGCCAGTGTTAAACCGTGACAGGAAGGGAGAAAAATTATTTGTATACAGATCCTCCCGAATAATAGAAGGGAAAAGAAAATCCGGATATGCAGTATATTTTTTTTATATTTTGATTGTTAGGAAAAATTAACCACTACTCATAGGCATTACGTGAATTTACAAAAAAAACAGGCTTTATGATTTAAGCAAATGACAAAGATTTATTTTAGGGAAAGGAAACAATAACGCCACCTTTAAAAGAGAAAAAAAAAAAGGAACAAGTTTACAAGAGGAGAAAATTTACACAAATTAGTCACTTTGGGGAGAGAGTTGTTAAGAAAAGGAAAGAAAACCAAGAGAGCAATTAAGTTTTATCACCGCCCATGGGCCCTGGCCTCTGGCTGGAGAGGGGGGGGTACAGTGGCGAGAGAGAAAGGGGGAGAGAGAGAAAGAGCTGCGCCTTCTCCTTTTCTGTTGGACTTTTCATACAGTAAAAAGGGGTTCTGGACTTTTTTGTTTATTTCTTTGGGTTTGTTTTTTTTTTTTTTTTTCATAAATCACTGGCACACAGACTTGCTAAAGATGACACACAGATTTTGCCATCCCAAGAACTTCTCTTTTATTTATTATTATCTTTCAGTCCTTGTTACCTTGCTAAATTTATTATCTTTGTCTTGACTATGTACCGGGAGGCGACCGGATTAGCAGTCCTATCTTTAGGTGCATGATACAAAACAGAAGCTAGTTAAGCTTGGGGTAAAAATCTGTTAGTTGAGAATATATATATATCCCATTTCATGTGGTTATCTTATGTCGTGTGGCTCTTTTTGCAGTTTGCGCTTTTTTAGCAGGCCGATTTCGTCTCTGAGGTTTCCATTAAGGAGCAATTGGGAACTGCGCCCTGCCTGGCAACAGTTCTTCCTGCTGCATGTCTTTCCTGGCTCAAAAGACAGTAAATTTTTAACGTGTGTCTGTGGGGGGTGGTAAACTATCTGTTGTACCACCCATTTGCCACATTGCATTTACCTCACCATACCATATCGAGGACCAAAAGATTCACCCTGAAGAAATGTCAAAATTCGAGAAGATAGGGGCCAAAATTGGAACAGGGTAAATGGATGCTGCCTGATGGATGAAAGATGTTACCAAAAGCGTACACCAGGCAAATTTTGGCAAGGCTTGTGTACCAGAGTACATGAAAGTTGCACTGCTCCGTCAATGTATCTTAGAAAACAGCAACGCTCCCACAAAAAATGCAATTTCCTCTATGCCATTGGAGGCATCAATTGAGGAGATGCTGGAATGGTTAGCTAAAATGCCAGTAGGGGCTCAGGCAATGTTAATTGAGGCAATACAGGGTGTAGGGAGAGATTTAGTGCAAGCCTTTGCAGCCCTCGCCCCGCTACGTCCTACCGACACCAAACAGCTGCAACGATCAACCAGCAGATGTTTTCGCTGTGGACGCAATGGACACTTTCAAAGCCAGTGTCGTAAATCCAGAGTCTGGTGTCGCCACTGCAATATGGACAGTCATGATGCTGAAGCCTGCACACTCCAGGGAAACGGAGCGAAGAGTGCGAGAAGCCGCGGCTCGAACACCCCAACTTCGGCTCTAGTGTGCACCCCTCCGAACAACTCCAACCAGCCACCTCTCTCTAGCAACCAGCCACTTCCACATCCCTCCAACGACAACTCCAGCCAGCCACTTCCCTCCAACCATCAACCACTGGAAGCCTCGGGCAGGACCTGGCAACTGCAGTAGACGTGACTTTTATTGACAGCAAACCCCAAAAGATCCCTATGGGTATCACCGGCCCAATGAAATATGAGGGAAAACCATGTGGAACCCTCTTATTAGGACGATCGCCTGCCGGACTTAAGGGTTTGTTTGTCTTGCCAGGAGTGATAGACAGTGACTATAATGGAGAAATTTGTATTATGGCTATGACTTGGACACCGCCTATGGTAATGCCAAAAAGAACTCAAATTGCCCAGTTAGTTCCGACATAAAACTAACTGATGCAGCAGCCACCTCTTCGACAGTTCCCCGCTGAACAACAGCATTTGGCTTTACAGGAGAAATGGCTTTGCTATGCCTCCCAATGGATCAACGCCCCAAAGCACCGATTTTGTTAGAGCATCAACAGGACCAGTGTCGCCTTACAGCATTACTGGACAGAGGAGCGGACATCGCTATTATGAACGAGCAACTGTGGCCTCGTCACTAGCCTGCTACCTCAATTGTGTCTGGTGCCTTTGCCCTTTATAGGCTCGGAATTCTGTCTCTAAACAATTTTATTACGCCTTTCCTTTTGTATTGTATTGTATTGTATTGATAACAGGCTTTTGTTAATGTTGTAATTCACGTGATCGTTTATATGTTGATTATGGGATCCCTTGTCTATATGTTGATTGTTGATTGTGCTATTTTGTTGTATTGCTAAGCAGATGAACTTACCTTCTGATAGTTTAACACAGATGCTAAAAAGATGTTGATAGTATCAGACATGCAGTTTTACAATATCGTGTTGCCACTGACTTTTTATTGTTAGCTTTTAGGATATGTTTGTGAAGATTTTGATGACGTGTATTGCATTAATTTATCTGATCACTTAGAGCCAATTCACAACCAAAAGCAATTGATTAAGATAACAAGACAAAATTAACTGTTGCATATACTGGGTTAAATGAATGGTTAAATCGCTTAAGGATATGGGGATAACTTAGAGATTTAATCAGACATGGTTTATCAATTATATTTGTTATTATTGGTTTTGATTATTAGTAAGGATACGGGGACAACTTAGAGATTTAATCAGACAAGGTTTATCAATTATATCTGTTATTATTGGTTTTGATTATTAGTATGTTATTATTGCTTTTGTATTATTACTATGTTGTTTATGGCAATGTATCATTAGCATATTATCTTGCGTGATGAAGCAAGTCTGGATTGCTCAAAAACTAAAAGGGTTTTTGGAAGAAAACAGACGTGAGCAATCCTGACATTATAGTAACTGAAATTGGCCTGGCAATTTTTCAGCGCTCTTACAGGTAAGCAACATTTTCTTGAAGCTCTCACGCAGTCCAAAAAGAAAAAGGGGGAGACTAGGCTTGCTGATATTCGTGTGTTAGAATGGATCTTCGGACCACTACAGCCAAAAACTACAATCCAGACAAAGATTGAGGTATTGGCCCTTCTAATTTGTAAAGGCCGAACCCGTATTATACAAATTATTGGAGATGAACCTAGCACAACCTGTCTCCCAATGAAACAAGGAGAGTTGGACTGGTATTTGCAGCACTCTCCAGCCCTACAGTAAAGCCTCCTAGAAACTGCGCAAACCATTGATCTTTCCCCGTTGTGGTCTACTGCGTTAAAGTGGATGTCCTTGCACGAATGGATTCCTGTTTCAAAATGATCTGAGGAACCCATTTGAGATGCATTAACGGTCTTTACCGATGCAGGAAAACGCTCACGACGAGCCACAGTGACGTGGCAAGACAAAGGGCAATGTTGCCATGAACTCCTGTCCGCATAAGAGGGTGATACCCTACAGACTCTAGAGTTGGCAGCAATCGTTTATGCCTTCTCACGCTGGATGAATGTATGTCTCAATGTTGTCTCAGATTCCTTATATGCTGTAGGAGTTGTACAGCAAATTGAAGATGCTCATCCCAAAGACGTTGCAAACCGGGGACTAAATGACTTATTTCGCCAGTCGCGGGCTGCCATCCAACAGAGAGATCAACCCTATGCTATCATTCATATTCGGAGTCACCAGTGGTCGGACGGCCTGGGAGAAGGCAATGCTGGTCTCATTATCCGTACCCATGGACGAGTTTACTAAGGCAAGAAACACGCATGCTACCTTCCATCAGAACGCCAGAGGACTGCACCGTCACTTCCAGATTTCCATGGACGAGGCCAGAGGCATTGTGAAAGCTTGTTCACAGTGTAATCAAAAGGGACTTGGTCTCGGCCTCGGAGTTAACCCCTGAGGTCTTGATCCAAATGAAAAATGGCAGATGGATGTCACTCATGTGCCAGAATTTGGAAGGCTTAAATATGTTCATGTTACTATTGATACTTATAGCCATTTTGTCTGGGCTACGGCTCAGTCTGGTGAGAAAGCGTTACAAGTGGTACGGCATCTCACCCTCTGTTTCGCTGCCATGGGTTTGCCGGAGCAGATAAACACAGACAATGGACCGGCATATATTAGTGGCAAGCTTGCTCGTTTTTTTTCAACAGTGGGGAATTAAGCATATCACAGGTATTCCCCATTCGTCCACAGGTCAAGCTATAGTAGAGAGGGCAAATCAAACATTAAAGGACTATCTGATGAAATTTACAGATTTGCAAGACCCGCAGGAGCGATTAGCAAAGACTCTATTTGCTTTGAATTATCTGTGTATATCTGGGAATCAAAAGTTAGCGTGAGTGTATGTTCATGGGACAATAGCCCAACAAACCGACCCCTCCGAAGCCCCACTGTATGTGACCTACAGGGATCCCACCACGGGTATATGGCAAGGACCAGCGGAGGTTAAATATTTAGGCACAGGTCACGTGTTTCCACCCCTACAGGTACCTTGTGGGTTCCCAGCAAGTGGACTTGGCCGGCACCCGCCCCGACGAATTCGAAAGCATAAGCTCAAGAGCAGAGACGGCCGTATTAAGTGCTCAACATGTTCAAAAACAAAAACTGCCGTGTTGGCTTCATCAGAGGTTTAAGTGTCATTTTAAGTTTTGATTGCTTTGCTTTCCCGAACTTCGACCCTTGACCGAATGTCTGGATTACCCTTGCGCATCAGCTTAACACCACTTCCTTTTGTGCCAGTCTAGTGACCCCACAATCGCCTTTTACTACGTGTTTAGTTGGTGTACCAACCTCTGAAGAAACTTGGCCAATGTTTCAAGCAGCTATGAATCGCACACAAGTGCAATTTCACACTGAGAGTTTATGTCCTACCAAGACCAGTTTAGTTGCGTGTTTAAGTGATTATGACACTTGGGATGATCGTTTGCCTGTTGGGCCCGATCCCCAAGAATTAAGCCTTATAGACTCTTTAAATGCCACTTATTGTTTTTGGATGAGTAGCTCGTCCGTTGATTGCACAGAAAGTATGGGAAGACAATGTGCTACTACCAACATTTTCCCAAATGGCAATTTCAGCCAATGGTGCAACTATACCTTCCGCGGTGCTACTAACCCATTGCCTGGGACGCAGCTCCCCAGGAAATTACCAGCAGGGTATTTTTTAATTTGTGGAGATCGGGCATGGTCAGGTGTACCTTCCCGTACCATTGGAGGGCCTTGCACCATTGGTCAATTGAATTTAGCCATGGCTCACGCACACCCGAACTGTACCCATCGTGTGCGGTGGAAGCGAAGCCTGGCTCAAACATCAACGCAAGAATGTGATGATGATGTTAACCTCTGGTCCAAATGGCATGTGATTGTTACTCCTATCTTCTTGCCAGGAGTAGCTGCCTCTCGTGTGCATCGAAACTTGGAGAAACTGAGTTGTTGGGTGGTAAAGCATGCTAGTGATACCAGCAAGGTGTTATCTGAACTAGCTGATGATTTATCTTCTGTACAACATGCAGTATTACAAAATAGAGCTGCCATTGATTTTTTGCTTTTAGCTCATGGCCATGGTTGCGAAGATTTTGATGGTATGTGCTGTATGAACTTGAGTGATCACTCTAAATCAATACATAAGGAGATACAACAGCTAGTAGAACATGCTCAAAATATCAAGCAAAATGCAGGATTCTTTGGTATAGACGAATTAGTCAATTGGTCTGGTCTCACTGGATGGATGGCTTCAAAGTTTAAGTAAAACTGTTTTGCTTGTACTTTGTATTATACTGATAACTTTGGTGTGTCTTAGTTGCATGTTAGCGGTACTCAAGAAGCTATTTGCCAAAGCTGCCAATATCATGATCGTACAAAAGGATGAAGGGTTTGTTGGAAAATGGCTTGAGGAACAAGGACATGGACCTATACTAAGCACATACTATACACAAGAAGTATATTAAGAAGTCATGAGACCCTCAGAGACTCCAGGATATATCAACCGAAAAAAGAAAAACAAAAAGAAACGCCCGTTATGAATGTAGTGATTGAATGTTGCAATCCTAGGTTGTTATCGCATTTTAATTTGGCAACTATGAAGGAACTAGGACTCCATTAGGCTGTGAGCCGGTGGGACTTGGAGATGCTTATAGGGGCCCCCCGACAAAGATTCCGTCGGATAAGCCTCTCCTATCCCTCCTTTGGCTCTCTGCACTAGTGGATGCCAGACCTTCCTAATATTAAACAGAGCTCTGTTTGAGAGTGCGTTTGTATGAGTGTTTGTGTGAAACGGAGACATGCCATGAATGTGAAGTCAGTTTACACTTGATTATGGGAAACAAAATCCGGTTGATAACCTGTTAACCAGTTTGTTTTGATTCGTTAACCGAGTAGTTTTAGACTGTTTCAAAAGGGCATTATGATACTGAGTGTATTCTTAGGTTCTGCACGTTTTCTTGTTTGTATTATGTTTGTTTGAGAATTAGCACTGCAAAAGTTTTTAACCAAACATGGGCTTGTGCAAAAAGAAAAGGGGGGGGTATGTCGTAGAATGCTCTCGAATGTTCCCGAAAGGTAGGGGGTGTGAACCCTTTGCCGTGCCCAACCCCATGTTTGAGGGGCCAATGAGATCGGCCCACAATCCTGTGCTACCTGCACCAGGGATTCACTGTGCTACAGGTAAACACACTGGGTGTCCACTAAGACCTTATGTTGATGTTTGGTGACGGGGGTGTGGTCACAGAAGCACTATATAAGTAAAAGTTACTGTGCAATAAAGCGAAGCCTGTTTATCAACCATATTGGTTGCACGAGTTTTCCTCGCCATTTCCCAACACTCAGCAGCAGCATGATTTTGTAAAACTGCATGTCTGACACTATCAACATCTTTTAGCATCTGTGTTAAAATATCAGAAGTTAAGTTGATCTGCTTCACAGTGCAACAGGCTAGTTTGTGTATTTCATTATTTTTTATCAATTATTGCCAAGGGCTTTTCCTGTTGCTATGTGTGGTACAAATGAAGCAGCAAGAACCCTTTCTGCTGTACCCCAAATTTCAAATTTGTCAGTACATTCTGGGACCAATTGTTGTATTGAGCAGTTTGATTGAAAGTGTTGTTGCTTACTTAGTAGTGCTCTCATGAGGTCATGAAGGTATATGCTCTTTTCTCCCCTTTTTTTTTTTTTTTTTTTTTCTTTCCTCTCTTCTGTGTTGTCTGCAGAAGGGCGAAGGGCTCACTTTCTGAGCAGCAGCAGTGTCTGTGGGGGTAGAGACAGCAGCTGCAGCTGTAGCAGAGACGCTGGCGATGCTCACCGGTTGTATCTTTGTGCCCTTGCGTGAGGGGGGGCGAGAAGCGGCTGCGGAGGCAGGAGTGGGGATGCTCTCTGTACCAGGGGCAGCTCTCACTCTCCGAACAGCAACTCTTGGCCTCCGAAAAGGCATACTCATTCTCATAATTGTGGTTTTTGTCTTACTCCTCAGCAATATATGAGAAAAATTCACAACACCCACCAGAAGATTAAAAAATTAAATGCTATTGCTAGTAAAATCTGGTGGAGTCAGCCTGAAATAAGATGAAGTGGTACAATCTCCCAAACCAAAATTGCAAGCGTAATTACCAACCAGGTTTTTTATCTCCGTATGAAAGATCAATGCACTATGCACCACAGTATACATCAATATTGAGGACCATATTGAAATGATGGTTCTTAAGCAGCTTTATCTGCTTCTAGCGTTCGCTCAGAAGCTGCTAACAATCGAGCTGCTGTAGCGTCTTTTGGGAGTGGTCCTAACACGTTTAATTTTTTCATGTCACGGTTTAACACTGGCCCGGCGATTAAACCGAATAACAGACGCTCTCTATTAATCTCTCTCTCTCCTTGATAGAGAAAGGAGAGAGAATAAGGGAGAGAGACTTATGGGTTGGAAACTAAACTACACAACTTTAATGAACAGTAATGATAAATAGGAAAAATTACTACATATATACAAATATACAGGAAAATGGAAACCACATTCCTCCCTCCTTTCCCCCAATAACTCTCACGCCACCACCGAGGCTGTAGGGCAGCCCTGGGAAAGTCCAGGCTGGACTCCTGGAGTCGGCAGCAGTTGGGAACCGGGGGCAGGAACACACAGATATGGGCTGGCACGGATCAGGACCACAGGCAGACGAATGGACAGGATCCTCCCAGGATGCCGGGTGAAGGAAGGGAAGCAGGAAGAGATCCGGAAAAGATCTGGCTTGGCCCACGTGGTGCCTCAAATTTATACTGAGTGTGACGTATATGGGATGGAATACTCTGTTTGGTCAAGTCTGGCATCTATCTTGTCTGTTCTTCCCTAAAGGAGGGCTCTGGTGGGACCTCTGTATCCTCCTGGACGGTAAAATGTTTTCATGCAGAGCTGAGCAGTGTCCTTGACCTGCATACCAGTCTCTAGTAGTAACTATAAACATCAAGTGTTATCAATCCTAGAAACAGACACTGAGAAACTTGCTGTTAGTTTCACAAGTGCAGCTACTTACAAGGGACTTAGCTAAAAGCAAAAGTACAGAAACAGAAAAAAAAAAAACCACCTTTATCCTGGTCCAAACCAGGACATTCCACCCCTTATTCCATACCATTTGCGTCATGCTCCAATCATTACTAACTCTTATCCTTAAACATATCTATACACAAATTACTACTATCTCTCTGTGCTAAAAATCACTAAGTAATTCAGTCTACAATTGCAGATGTTCATCTATTGTAGCAGATTCTCAAAAGAAGGACCAGTCTTCACAGTTCATGTCCATGGTCCACAAGTTGCAGGTTGCAGATGCTAATTTCAAGGAAGTCACTATATGTCAGCCGATGAACCTAGTTCTGGTTTCATCACCACAAAATCATCCTGAAAAACACTCATAGAACACTGTTAGTTTATGCAACAGTTCACATAACAGTAGTTATGGTGGAATACAAGTTCATGACTCCCAAAGAGTCTATGCATTACTGATTAAGCTAGACAAACAGGAATTAGGAATTCTCACCTAGTGTTAGATTCCCTTGTGGTACACATTGTACTTCTCCATCTTTCATCATCACCCACCAAGTGTGTCCAGCCCCTTGAGCGAAAGCAACCCCACGAATGGGTTTGCCTTTGCCCGAGGCAGGATAAACCCAAACTGTTTTCCCTAGCAGATTCTTCTCATGCACCACAGGCACTTTGTCCCCATCTACTGTGTGTAGAAGATCTGACTGAGCAGGACCAGCTCGATTGATGGAACCCCTGGTATTAACTAACCAGGTAGCTTTTGCCAAGTGCTTGTCCCAATTTTTGAAAGTTCCACCACCCATTGCTTTTAAGGTAGTTTTTAACAGACCATTGTACCTTTCAATTTTACCTGAGGCTGGTGCATGATAGGGAATATGGTATATCCACTCAATACCATGTTCTTTGGCCCAGTTATTTATGAGACTATTTTTGAAATGAGTTCCATTATCTGATTCAATTCTCTCTGGTGTACCATGTCTCCACAAGACTTGTTTCTCTAGGCCCAGAATAGTGTTCCGGGCTGTGGCATGAGGCACAGGATGTGTTTCCAGCCATCCTGTACTTGCCTCCACCATTGTAAGCACATAGCGCTTACCCTGGCGAGTTTGAGGCAGTGTGATGTAGTCGATTTGCCAGGCCTCCCCATACCTATATTTTGACCATCTCCCTTCATACCATAGAGGTTTCAACCTTTTAGCTTGCTTAATTGCAGCACATATGTCACAATCGTGGATAACCTGCGCAATAGAGTCCAAAGATAAATCCACCCCTCGGTCACGAGCCCATCGATATGTTCCATCCCTGCCATGATGACCTGAAGCATTGTGGGCCCATTTGGCCAAAAACAGTTCACCTTTATGGTCCCAGTCCAGATCTATTTGGAACACTTGAGCAGCCTCATCTGCGCGTTGGTTGTTTCGATGTTCCTCGGTAGCTCGATATGAAGGTACGTGGGCATCTACGTGACGCACTTTTACATCAAGTGTCTCTAACCTAGCAGCAATGTCTTTCCAGAGTTCAGCAGCCCAGATAGGTTTATCTCTACGTTGCCAGTTGCTTTGCTTCCACTGCTTTAACCAACCCCATAAGGCATTTGCTACCATCCATGAGACAGTATAGAGATAAAGTCTCGGCCACTTTTCTTGTTCAGCAATGTCCAAAGCCAATTGAATAGCTTTTACCTCTGCAAATTGACTTGATTCACCATCTCCTTCATCTGTTTTTGCAACTAGTCGTATAGGATTCCATACGGCAGCTTTCCACCTTCGATGGCCTCCTACCAGACGACAGGATCCATCAGTGAAAAGAGCATATTGTTTCTCACCCTCTGGTAGTTGGTCGTATGGTGGGGCTTCTTCAGCCTGTTTTACCACTTTTCCTGGTGGCATTCCAAAGTGTTTGCCCTCTGGCCAATGTGTTATTGCTTCTACAATTCCTGGACGATTGAGTCTTCCTATCCTAGCTCTCTGTGAGAGTAAAGCAATCCATTTACTCCAGGTAGCATCGGTAGCATGATGGGAAGATTCTCTACCTGTGTACATAAAACCCAGTACAGGTAATCGTGGTACTAGGAGGAGCTGTGCTTCAGTACCAATCACTTCCGAAGCAGCTCTAACTCCTTCGTATGCGGCCAATATCTCTTTTTCAGCAGCTGTGTAGTTGGCTTCGGAGCCTTTGTAGTTTCGACCCCAAAATCCTAGGGGTCGGCCTCGAGTCTCTCCTGGAGCTTTCTGCCAGAGGCTCCATGAAGGACCATCACCTCCATCTCCGGTGTAAAGAATATTTTTGATGTCTGGCCCTGTTCGACTTGGTCCAAGGGCCATTGCCTGCACAATCTCCTGTTTAATATTCTCAAAAGCAGCTTGTTGTTCTGAGCCCCATTTAAAGTCTTTCTTCTTCCGGGTAACCTCATAGAGAGGTTTCACAATCTGATTATAAAGAGGAATATGCATCCTCCAGAAACCAACAGTTCCTAAGAAGGACTGTGTTTCCTTTTTGGTAGTTGGTGGGGCCATAGCTGTTATTTTGTTAATCACGTCCATTGGGATGTGGCGACGTCCATCTTGCCACTTAACTCCCAGAAACTGTATCTCTTGTGCAGGTCCCTTGACCTTGCTCCTTTTAATAGCAAAACCAGCCTCTAGGAGGATTTCAATTATCTTCTTACCTTTCTCGTAGACTTCCTTTGCTGAGTCACCCCACACAATGATGTCATCGATGTACTGTAGATGTTCTGGAGCTCCACCCTTTTCCAAGGTATCATGGATCAGTCCATGGCAGATGGTAGGACTGTGTTTCCACCCCTGGGGCAGTCGATTCCAAGTGTACTGGACACCTCTCCAGGTGAAGGCAAACTGTGCTCTGCATGCTGGTGCTATAGGAATAGCAAAAAACGCATTAGCAATGTCAATAGTAGCATACCACCTGGCTGCCTTTGACTCCAGCTCATACTGAAGTTCTAATATGTCCGGCACAGCAGCACTTAGTGGTGGTGTAACCTCATTCAGGGCACGATAGTCCACTGTCAGCCTCCACTCTCCATTTGGCTTTTTCACTGGCCATACAGGACTGTTGAAGGGTGAATGAGTCTTGCTGATCACTCCTTGGCTCTCTAGTTGCCGGATCAGCTTGTGAATGGGGACCACAGCATCTCTGTTGACACGATATTGTCTACGATGCACTACTGAAGTAGCAGTTGGCAGCCGCTGGTTTGTAGTTCTCAGCAATCCCACTACAAAAGATTTATCTGAAAGGCCAAACAAAGTATGCAGCCATTCTGCATTCTCAGTCTTAATAGCTGCAGTACCAAAGGACCAGCGGTACCCTTTCGGGTCCTCGAAATCACCTCCCTTGAGGTAGTCTATGCCAAGGATGCATGGAGCATCTGGACCAGTCACTATTGGGTGTTTATGCCACTTTATTCCAGTGAGGCTCACATCAGCCTTCACAATAGTCAGTTCTTTAGATCCCCCCGCCACTCCAGAAATAGTGACGGAGTCTGTGCCTTTCTGATTCGATGGCATTAGGGTGCACTGTGCACCAGTGTCCACCAAGGCTTTATACTTTTGTGGCTCTAATGTGCCAGGCCATCGAATCCACACAATCCAATAGATTCGGTTGTCCCTCTCCTCCACCTGGCTGGAGGCAGGGCACCTCTAAGCTTGAGCACATACAGCATTGTCAGTATGTGCATTACTGGAGCTTGCATCCCCAGTACTCACACCTGATGTGCAGGGGTCTTGAGTCACCAGCATTTTTGGATTGGGTAACTCTACACTGGAGACTTGAGCAGCCATCTTTTTAGAAGGACCTCCTTTTGCCTTTGGCTTACTCATCAACTCAAACACTCGGTCCTGTAGGGCAGCAGTGGGTTTCTTGTCCCACTTTTTCATTTCCTCTCCATACTCACACAGGAGTGCCCATAGGGTCCCTCTTGCTGATTTCTGTTTCTCTCGATTCTGTCTCATAGGAGGGCGTCTCCTCTTAATGGCTGCAATGGGGCGTCCTCCGTCCGTCTGAGGAAAAAGGGGTGAATGCCATTTCTCAGATGCTCTCTTTATAGCTGAGACCCAGGCCCGACAAGGGGCTATGACAGCATCTTCACACTCTCGTACAGTTTTAATCACATCACCCACAGTTGTATCTATCTCTGTAGGAACCCATAGCATTACTGATAGTGTATGATTAAAAGGTGGTGGTGCAGCATGCACAAACCTTTGCATCATAGGTTTAGGGCATGGTACGTGATAGGGATCTTCAATGTCATCATTATTATAGATCAGATCTCGTACAGCCAATTCTTCGAGATACCTGATAGCTTTTCCAAGGTTGCGTGCTTTGATCTGTGGGCAGTCTATTTCCTCTTTATAGGGATATCTCTCCTTTACAGCTGACAAGAGTCGTTTCCACAGGCTGGTAGTTCCAGCCTTTTCCCCAAATGCCCGATCAATACCTGCATCTTTGGCCAGGGATCCCAACTGCCTGGCTTCCATCTGAGTTAATGTTATGGTAGCAGCCCCCTCATTCCAGCATCGGAGTAACCAAGAGAGAAGTGGTTCACCTGGAAAACGGCTGAAATCTTTTCTCAGAGTACGCAAGTCTCTCATGGAATAGAGCTGAGCAGATTCTGAGTCTGAGTCCTCATCTGACTCTGCGCTAGCTGCTCTACGAGGAGAGGCAGTATCCTCTATTTCCTCTATCACCTGGTCATCTTGTTCAGACTTGGAAGGGTTACGGCTCGCTTCTGATTTCCCTTGTTTTCCTTTTCTCCTAGTTACAGGGTTAACAAGTAACTGTGTGGGCTGAGGGGGAGAGGCTGAGGCATCTGCAGCAGTAGCAGCAGCAGGGCTTGCTTTCTGAGCAGCAGCAGTGTCTGTGGGAGTGGAGACAGCAAATGGAGCTGTAGCAGAAACACTGGCGATGCTGGCCGGCCTTATCTGAGTTGTGCCCTTGCGTGAGGGGGGGCGAGAAGCAGCTGTGGAGGCAGGAGTGGGGGTGCTCTCTGTACGAGGAGCAGCTCTCACTCTCCGAACAGCAACTCTCGGCCTCCGAAAAGGCATACTCAATCTCATTACTGTGGTTTTTGTGTTACTCCTCACCAATATATGAGAGAAATTAACAACACCCACCAGAAGATTGAGAAATGAAATGTTACTGTTACTAAAATCAGGTGGAGTCAGCCCAAAATACAATGGAATGGTATAATTTTCCAAATTAAAACTGGGAGTGTAATTACCAACCAAGTTTTTTATCTCTGTATGAAACACTACTGCACCATGCACCATGATATACACCAGTATTGAGGATGATATTGCAATGATGGTTCTTAAGCAACTCTTACGAAAGAAAACCCACATAGTAACAGCAACTCCAGCTGCGAAAATACACATCACATACCCTAAATACCAAAGGTACGGCACGATTGGTTTAATCTCCAACCCTGTGAAATTTCCAAAGAACAAGGTCTGATTCCAGCCCAGGAAAGCCATTCTTTCACTGTAGCTGGAATTCAAACTGTTCAGGCAATTTAGTCAAAATTTAAACTGGACTCGAGCCAATTAGCTCGAGCCCCACGTTGGGCGCCAATAAGTCTGTCACGGTTTAACACTGGCCCGGCGATTAAACCGAATAACAGACGCTCTCTATCAATCTCTCTCTCCTTGATAGAGAAAGGAGAGAGAATAAGGGAGAGAGACTTATGAGTTGGAAACTAAACTACACAACTTTAATGAAACAGTAATGATAAGTAGGTAAAATTACTAAATATATACAAATATACAGGAAAATGGAAACCACATTCCTCCCCCCTCTCCCCCAATAACTCTCACGTCACCACCGAGGCTGTAGGGCAGCCCTGGGAAAGTCCAGGCTGGACTCCTGGAGTCGGCAGTAGTTGGGAACCGGAGGCAGGAACACACAGATATGGGCTGGGATGGATCAGGACCACAGGCAGACGAATGGATAGGATCCTCCCAGGATGCCGGGTGAAGGAAGGGAAGCAGGAAAAGATCTGGCTTGGCCCCTGTGGTGCCTCAAATTTATACTGAGTGTGACGTATATGGGATGGAATACTCTGTTTGGTCAATTCTGGCATCTATCTTGTCTGTTCCTCCCTAAAGGAGGGCTCTGGTGGGACCTCTGTATCCTCCTGGACGGTAAAATGTTTTCATGCAGAGCTGAGCAGTGTCCTTGACCTGCATACCAGTCTCTAGTAGTAACTATAAAGTCCGTTGATTGCACAGAAAGTATGGGAAGACAATGTGCTACTACCAACATTTTCCCAAATGGCAATTTCAGCCAATGGTGCAACTATACCCTCCGCGGTGCTACTAACCCATTGCTTGGGACGCAGATCCCCAGGAAATTACCAGCAGGGTATTTTTTAATTTGTGGAGATCGGGCATGGTCAGGTGTACCTTCCCGTACCATTGGAGGGCCTTGCACCATTGGTCAATTGAGTTTAGCCATGGCTCACGCACACCCGAACTGTACCCATCGTGTGCGGTGGAAGCGAAGCCTGGCTCAAACATCAACGCAAGAATGTGATGATGATGTTAACCTCTGGTCCAAATGGCATGTGATTGTTACTCCTATCTTCTTGCCAGGAGTAGCTGCCTCTCGTGCGCATCGAAACTTGGAGAAACTGAGTTGTTGGGTGGTAAAGCATGCTAGTGATACCAGCAAGGTGTTATCTGAACTAGCTGATGATTTATCTTCTGTACAACATGCAGTATTACAAAATAGAGCTGCCATTGATTTTTTGCTTTTAGCTCATGGCCATGGTTGCGAAGATTTTGATGGTATGTGCTGTATGAACTTGAGTGATCACTCTAAATCAATACATAAGGAGATACAACAGCTAGTAGAACATGCTCAAAATATCAAGCAAAATGCAGGATTCTTTGGTATAGACGAATTAGTCAATTGGTCTGGTCTCACTGGATGGATGGCTTCAAAGTTTAAGTAAAACTGTTTTGCTTGTACTTTGTATTATACTGATAACTTTGGTATATCTTAGTTGCATGTTAGCGGTACTCAAGAAGCTATTTGCCAAAGCTGCTAATATCATGATCGTACAAAAGGATGAAGGGTTTGTTGGAAAATGGCTTGAGGAACAAGGACATGGACCTATACTAAGCACATACTATACACAAGAAGTATATTAAGAAGTCATGAGACCCTCAGAGACTCCAGGATATATCAACCGAAAAAAGAAAAACAAAAAGAAACGCCCGTTATGAATGTAGTGATTGAATGTTGCAATCCTAGGTTGTTATCGCATTTTAATTTGGCAACTATGAAGGAACTAGGACTCCATTAGGCTGTGAGCCGGTGGGACTTGGAGATGCTTATAGGGGCCCCCCGACAAAGATTCCGTCGGATAAGCCTCTCCTATCCCTCCTTTGGCTCTCTGCACTAGTGGATGCCAGACCTTCCTAATATTAAACAGAGCTCTGTTTGAGAGTGCGTTTGTATGAGTGTTTGTGTGAAACGGAGACATGCCATGAATGTGAAGTCAGTTTACACTTGATTATGGGAAACAAAATCCGGTTGATAACCTGTTAACCAGTTTGTTTTGATTCGTTAACCGAGTAGTTTTAGACTGTTTCAAAAGGGCATTATGATACTGAGTGTATTCTTAGGTTCTGCACGTTTTCTTGTTTGTATTATGTTTGTTTGAGAATTAGCACTGCAAAAGTTTTTAACCAAACATGGGCTTGTGCAAAAAGAAAAGGGGGGGGTATGTCGTAGAATGCTCTCGAATGTTCCCGAAAGGTAGGGGGTGTGAACCCTTTGCCGTGCCCAACCCCATGTTTGAGGGGCCAATGAGATCGGCCCACAATCCTGTGCTACCTGCACCAGGGATTCACTGTGCTACAGGTAAACACACTGGGTGTCCACTAAGACCTTATGTTGATGTTTGGTGACGGGGGTGTGGTCACAGAAGCACTATATAAGTAAAAGTTACTGTGCAATAAAGCGAAGCCTGTTTATCAACCATATTGGTTGCACGAGTTTTCCTCGCCATTTCCCAACACTCAGCAGCAGCATGATTTTGTAAAACTGCATGTCTGACACTATCAACATCTTTTAGCATCTGTGTTAAAATATCAGAAGTTAAGTTGATCTGCTTCACAGTGCAACAGGCTAGTTTGTGTATTTCATTATTTTTTATCAATTATTGCCAAGGGCTTTTCCTGTTGCTATGTGTGGTACAAATGAAGCAGCAAGAACCCTTTCTGCTGTACCCCAAATTTCAAATTTGTCAGTACATTCTGGGACCAATTGTTGTATTGAGCAGTTTGATTGAAAGTGTTGTTGCTTACTTAGTAGTGCTCTCATGAGGTCATGAAGGTATATGCTCTTTTCCCCCCCTTTTTTTTTTTTTTTTTTTCTTTCCTCTCTTCTGTGTTGTCTGCAGAAGGGCGAAGGGCTCACTTTCTGAGCAGCAGCAGTGTCTGTGGGGGTAGAGACAGCAGCTGCAGCTGTAGCAGAGACGCTGGCGATGCTCACCGGTTGTATCTTTGTGCCCTTGCGTGAGGGGGGGCGAGAAGCGGCTGCGGAGGCAGGAGTGGGGATGCTCTCTGTACCAGGGGCAGCTCTCACTCTCCGAACAGCAACTCTTGGCCTCCGAAAAGGCATACTCATTCTCATAATTGTGGTTTTTGTCTTACTCCTCAGCAATATATGAGAAAAATTCACAACACCCACCAGAAGATTAAAAAATTAAATGCTATTGCTAGTAAAATCTGGTGGAGTCAGCCTGAAATAAGATGAAGTGGTACAATCTCCCAAACCAAAATTGCAAGCGTAATTACCAACCAGGTTTTTTATCTCCGTATGAAAGATCAATGCACTATGCACCACAGTATACATCAATATTGAGGACCATATTGAAATGATGGTTCTTAAGCAGCTTTATCTGCTTCTAGCGTTCGCTCAGAAGCTGCTAACAATCGAGCTGCTGTAGCGTCTTTTGGGAGTGGTCCTAACACGTTTAATTTTTTCATTAGCATTGTCATACTCTAACATGTAAACATTTTTTTTTTCATCTCTTCTGACAAATCCGGATGTGATGTTATCGCTGAATATAAGCGATCCACAAATTTTGAATATGGCTCTGCTCCCCCTGTTTAATATTTGTAAAAGAGGGGGTTGCTTGTGCAGGATCATGCATAGTTTGCAAAGCTTTATACGCCAATTGTTGTGAAAGTTGTAACACTTCAGTTTGAAACCATGCATCCAAATCTGCTCATACAAAACGACCAGCACCGAGTAACATTTGTGCTTGCACATACATCGGTGTTCTGTGTAGGAATCACAGCTGCATTTTCACACAGCGTTTGCCATTTATGATGAAATTGCAATTGTTGAGAAGGAGTTAACAGAGTATTAATGAGCATTTTTGTGTCATATGGTGTGAACAACTGAGCAGTAAAAGGATGTTGCAAAATAGATGGAGTAAATGACGATTTAAAACCGTACTGCATAATGGCAGCTTTGGCTTCTTTTATCATTTTCCAATCTAATGAAACCCATTGACCTCCTCTTCCTGGTCCCACAGTCACTGGAAAAAACATTGGACCCATGTTGGGAACCATTTCTTCTTTAACTATAGCATTTTGAGTAATTCCCTTCCATCTAGTAACTGGATCCACACTCCCCCCCCCCAACGCCCTCCCCTTCCCATGTTGGAGCTGGAAGAGGTCGAGCAGCGGGTGTTAAAGAGTTAAGGGAAGCAGGAGCAGGGATAGGGAATGGATCAGGAGGTAAAAATGGATTAGTGCCGGTGGGTTGTTCAGGATGTTCCTCGGAGCAAAAACTAGGGTTTTTTTCAGGGGTATACTCATCCTTGGTCTCCAGTTCTTTCAGTTTTTTCAGCATTTCCCTTCGTTGCTTGTCTCCAAGTCCCAGTTCTTCTTCTGGTTGTTGTTCTATAGCAGGCACTGATGGTGTTGACAGGTGAAGCAGAGGATTAATTGATGGCATCGGTGGTTGAGAAAATAAATCTTGTGGCGGATGTGGGGGGGAAGGCAGCGGCGGCAGAGCGGCCAGGAGCGGCGGCAGGCAGGCGGGAGGGGGGGGGTGTTTCTGCATGTCGAAATTCCTCGCCCGTGTTCTGCAGCTTCTTTCCCTCTGGGTCCTCCGACGATTCTGGTGGTGTTTTCAGTTGCTTTTGGTCTTGCTTCTCGGTCCCATTTTTACTTTTCATGCGACCCCCAGGGCCAAATGGCACAGTTGGCTGAGCTTGAATCAATATAGCCCCTGCAGGTGCTGATGGGGGTATTTTAGGTTTCTCAAATAACTGTTTAGACGTTGAGTCCATATTTTGAGCATTTGTCGGTACTGGTAGATCAGGCGTTAAGGCAGCGAACGCTGGGGCTTCCGCTGCCCTCTCACTTTTAATTTCTTTTAATGTGTCTCGAATCAGTCTCCACAACATGGCTAATTTTCCAGCCTCCTTAGATCCTTTGCTGATTTCATCTCATAGGGACTTCCCAATTTCTTCCCACGTTTCCAGCTCAAAAGCTATACCGACAGTGGGGATCAGGGCTCTCTCTTTAGCCCAGTGGATCAGCTCATGGAGCTGTTTCAAATTACTAGGCATCCCTCTCTTGGAGACAATATGTTGGAGGAGCTTAACTACTGCTTCTTCTTCTTCAGAGAGTGTAGACCCCATCCCCTCCCCGACCGCTCACCTTATCAGGGTGAGATTCCTCCAGCTAGCATGCGCCGTCGGAGCAACGAGCTATTTCGGTTGCCTTTCCCGCTACCCTCTAATTCCAGCTGTCTTCATCGCTCCTGGGAAGCAACAGCAATAGGGTCCCGGTTCCGGGCGCCAGTCGCGGGAGAATCAGTGCACAACACGCAGATTAATGTAATCAAAGTATTGCCGTTTATTGAGAGTAGCAGTAGCCCTTCTATACACAGTCAGGCTGATAACATAATGTAAGCATATTGCTGATTGGTACAACACATTTTTCACATGCCACAGTGCACTATCTAACTGGTTAAATACAGCTGTTTGTGTGCTTTCTATGAGATGCTTTCCCATCCCGTTATTCTTCTTTTCTGCTACTAACTCCCTTATCTTTTGCCCGTAGCTGATCTTTTAGTAACCCTGCAGCTGGGCCTCAAGGCCCCTTAGCTCACTCTGATTAAAGCTAAATAGTCAGGATTGCTCACGTGTCTGTTTTCTTCGAAAACTCTCGCAACACCAGCCCTTCAAGTTTTTAAGCCTGGAATACCTTTTGTGGCTGTTAACCCTTTCCTTTCAAGGACAAATCCCCCCTTTGAGACTCATGGGGGTATTTTACACAGCCCATAACCTTCACTTTTGTGCTTGTAGAACCATGAATCACAGAGTGATTTGGGTTTGAGGAGATCTGAAAGATCATCTAGCTCCAACCTCCTGCATGGGCAGGGACATCTTCCACTTGACCAGGGTGCTCTAAGCCCAATCTAAGCCAAATCCAACCTGGCCTTGAATAGGCAGCTTTTAGGGATGGGACAACCATTCTCTGGGCAATCTGGGTCAGTGCCTCATCACCCTCACAGCAAAGAATTTCTTGCTCATATCTCAAGTCAATAACACCTCTTTGAGTTTGAAACCATTCCCCCCATTTTCTGGTTACTCCAAGTCCTTGTCAAAAGTCCCTCCTCATCCCTCCTTATTTGATGATATTGAGAAAAAACGTTTAACCCTTGGTAATGATAGAGGGGGTGCCAGGTGATCATTCCCAGAACTCTCACCACTTTGGAGAAGTGTCTCAGGTTGGACAATTGTTCTGTAACCAGAACCCCCCTGTAAGGGGGAAGGGGAGAAGGAGTGGAGCCCTGGTGTTACAGTTTATAGTAGAAATAAAATAATATTGGTTGTAAAATTTTAAAATGGACGAACTAAGAGTTAGAAGGGGCTCGGGTAGACTAAAACTCTGGGAATAAGTAACTAGTTAAGAGTGAGCTGACCCTTACGAGAACAATGATCAAAGGAGAATAAGGAGTGTGTTGACCCCATCAGCAAAAACATTAATCAAAAGGAGAATAGTTAAGTAAACTGATATCATATACCAAAGATCAAGATAAAATATTGTATCCAGGTGGTGGGCCAGGTGGTAATGATAGCTGAAACGGTAAACCGTGGATTTACAGTTTAAGAGATGACTATCTATTGTTATTTGTAAGATCTATGTGACTGTTTGTCTATTGTTATCTGCATGATCTATGTGACTGTTTGTGACTAAAATTTATGTAACTCTGTACGTGGCCTGTAATGAAAAAGAGTATAAAAGCTGAACCAAAAACGAGGGTCTTTGGAACCCTGACTTGGGACGCTAGTCCTCAGGCTTCCCGGGCCCTGAATAAAGCACCGCATAAACTGACTCTGTTGGTTTGTGTTTTTGGATACGGGCAGCAGTTTTCTGGCGACCCAGATGGGACTCCGGGGGTGGCTGGGGCGGTTCACGTGCTGATTCACTCCAAGCCGGCACCAGGTGATTCCTGGAGGAGCCATCAACCCGTGCCCGACACCGCGCCCAACGGACGACCATGAGGTAAGCCCGAAGGTGCTTTATTCCCTATAGAAAGGTTAGTATTAGGATTGGTTGTTTGGAAGCCTAGGCGCTGGTCGTAAGACACAGCAAGTAGAAAGCTGTGCAGATCCAGCACTTGCCACTCGCGGCGACGAGTATAGGCAAGTTCGGTATTTGGTATTGGGCGCTGGTCGTAAGACACAGCAAGTAGAAAGCTGTGCAGATCCAGCACTTGCCACTCGCGGCGACGAGTATAGGCAAGTTTGGTATTTGGTATTGGTAATCGGCCGTATATTGGTTTTGTATGTGTGTGTGTGTGAGTGCGCGCCAGTCTAAAGTGCCAGCATGCTGCCGTTTAAAACTTTCAGAGCTCTGTCTTGTAATAACAATGATGTTCTTGAGGATTCGCATCTCGGTTGTCTGTTAAAACATTGGAAAGAGGGTAATTTTGGGCAGGAATTGCGGAGGAAAACGTTGGTTGATTACTGTAATCATGTGTGGCCTGAATATGAAACAGGGGGTATGCAGTGGCCACGAAATGGTACATTAACCCCTGAAATATTAAGCCCTATGATGAGTTTCTTGCGGGAAACTGAGAAATGGGATGAAATTCAGTATTTGGATTTGTTTTAATATCTAAAAGAAAAACCTGACTGAAAAAAAAAAAAGAGAGAAAAAAAAAAAAGAGAAAAAAGAAAAAAAAAGAGAAAAAAAAAAGAAAAAGAAAAAAACAAACAAGAAAAAAAGAGAAAGAAAAAGCATGTGGATTGTTAGTATTAAAAACCATGAAAGTAGAATGTGATAAATGCCCTGGTTGTAAACAGCGTAACATACGATTCTCGGAGGAAGAGAAGGATGTGTCTTTGTTGGTCTCCCCAAGCGCGCCGCCGCTCCCACCTCCTGAGGCTCCCCCGGTAAATACGGCTAGGGTCCCTCTTCCTTCCTCATCCGAGGAGGGGATAGAGCAGGAAGGATTGGGTTGATCAGCCGAGAACGCCGCTTGCGGAGCGGACTCGGAGAGGGAGGCTGGAGAAAGGAGGCGGTTTTTCGCAGCCTCAGTTGATGGCTCCGCTGCGAGAGGCAGTGGGAGCGGATGGAGGGAAGGTGATGAGAAAGGTTCCTTTTTCACCGAATGATTTAATAATATGGAAATAATCGGCGGGGGCGTACAGGGAAAATCCTGAGAAAGTGGCTCGGGTTGTGAAAATGGTAATAAAAACTCAGAATCCTGATTGGAATGATTTGCAGATGTTGCTGGACACTATTATGGATTCTACAGAGAAGGAGAAAGGGCGCCGGCGGCAGCGGGGGCGGGGAGGCGCGGGCCTCTCCCCCGGCCACCCCGCACGGGCGGGCGGCTGTCTGCGTCGGGCGGAGCTCGTCCCGCTCGGGTCGCCAGGGTTGACGTCGGGGCCGGTGGGGCCCGGCGCGGCGGCCAGGGAGGTCCCTGAAGGAGAGGTGGCGCTGGATTGGGGAAAGGCTTTGGGGGCTTTGGGAAACAGGGACCCCAGGTAAATCAAAAGCGGCAGTACCAGTGGTAGTGGAATTAAAAGAAGGGGCCCAACCGGTGAGGGTACGGCAGTACCCCATTAGTCTGGAAGCTAGGAAAGGAATAGCCCCCATGATAACTCAATTCTTAAATTTAGGAATTTTGCAGGAGTGTGAATCTGAATTCAACACTCCTATCTTCCCGGTCAAAAAGCCTAACGGCGGTTACAGGTTAGTACAGGACTTAAGGGCAATTAATTCTATCACCAAAGATATACATCCCGTAGTGGCAAATCCGTACACATTGTTAACATCTGTTTCTGAGAAATGTCAATGGTTTACAGTAATTGATTTAAAAGATGCCTTCTTCTGCATACCCCTGGCACCTGAAAGCAGGAACATTTTTGCATTCGAGTGGGAGAACCCCGACACGGGACGGAAGCACCAACTCACATGGACCAGGCTTCCCCAAGGATTTAAATCCTTGCCCACCATATTCGGTAACCAGCTGACCAAGGAACTTGAGGAATGGAAGAATACCCAGGTAAAAGATTCGCCTTTCTTTTATGTGGTATTGCAATATGTGGATGATATTTTCCTGGGTACTACAGAACAGGGTCTCTGCCTCAAATTAACCATTGGACTATTGAATATGCTGGGACAGGCTGGATACCGGGTATCCAGAGAAAAGGAACAGCTGGTCAAACAAAAGGTCATCTATTTAGGATGTGAAATTTCGCAGGGAGTTCGTCGTTTGTGAGTAAATCGCATACAAGCCATATGTGCAATTCCAGTACACCGTAATAACCAGGAACTAAGATCTTTTCTAGGAATGATTGGCTGGTGTCGACTGTGGATCCCTGACTTTGGGCTGACAGCCAAACCACTGTATGAGGTTGTGAAGGAACCGAGATTTAAGCGGGGACCCACGGAAGATAAAGCATTCCGGGAATTAAAACAGGCCCTCAAGGAAGCACCTGCCCTGGGCCTGCCTGATCTAACCAAGGATTTTCAATTGTATGTACATGAAAGGCAAAAGTTAGCCTTGGGGGTGCTCACTCAGAAACTGGGGTCTTGGAAAAGGCCGGTTGGGTACTTTTCTAAACAATTGGACTCAGTAAGTGGGGGATGGCCAGGATGCCTAAGAGCAGTGGCAGCCACAGTAATCCTGATCCAAGAAGCACGTAAGCTAACATTGGGCAAGCACATGACAGTTTATGTGCCTCATATGGTCATCACAGTATTGGAACAAAAGGAGGGCCATTGGCTCTCGTCGAGCAGGATGCTCCAATACCAGGCCCAATTGAGGGAACAGGATGATGTGGAGCTGAAAATAACAAATCACCGTAACCCAGCAGAATTCCTCAGGTCCACTCAGGAAGAAGGAGAGCTGGAACATGACTGTGTGGAGGTAATCGAACAAGTGTACGCCAGCCAGAAGGACCTGAAGGATGAGCCACTGCCGGACCCTGATTGGGAATTGTTCACGGACGGGTCCAGCTTTGTGGAAAAAGGTACCAGGTATGCCAGGTATGCAGTGGTTACCTTACAGCAGATAGTGGAAGCAAAAGCATTGCCCCCGGGCACGTCAGCGCAGAAAGCAGAAATTTGGGCCCTGATAAGAGCCCTGGTTTTGAGTCAAGGGACGAAAGTTAACATATGGACTGATTCCAAATATGCATTTGGAGTAGTACATGTGCATGGGGCTCTGTGGAAGGAGCGGGGACTTCTTAATTCGCAGGGGTCGTCAATCAAACACAGGGAAGAGATAATCATGTTACTGGAAGCAATTTACAAACCATCGGCAGTTGCAGTGATGCACGTCAAAGGACATCGGAACAATCCAGGAAAAGAGTTCCAGGGAAATCGACAAGCGGACCAAGTGGCAAAGCAGGTTGCCAGAGAGGTATGGACTCAATTAGCTTTGTTACCGGCTCGGGGTAACCCTGCCGCTGCACACATGGAAGACAAACCACATTATTCGCCAGAGGACGAGAAGCTGGCTCGGATGTTGCAGGCACGGAAGAACATCAAGGGCTGGTATGTGACCCCAACAGGACAGGTGATCCAGCCGGTGAGAATCATGAGGACAGTACTGGAAAAAGAACACAATGAGTGTCACTGGGGTACGGAGGCAATGGTAAAATTTTTGAAAAATGAAATATTCTCAAACCAGATGTTAACATTGGCAAAAAGAGTAAATGCAATGTGTCCGGTGTGTATCAAAAATAACCCAGTGGTAAGAAGGCAGGTACAAATGGGCAAGTTACAGGTAGGTCCCCAACCAGGAGATTATTGGCAAATAGACTTTTCTGAGTTACCAAAAGCCCAAACATACAAATATCTGTTGGTGTATGTGTGCACATTCTCGGGATGGCCAGAAGCTTTCCCTTGCAGGACTAATCAGGCAAAGGAAGTGGTAAAAACACTCTTGAAAGAAATCATCCCTAGATTTGGGGTGCCGTTAGGGCTATCATCTGATAGGGCTCCTAATTTCACTGCAGGGATTGTGCAGGAGATTTCTGTAATACTAGGGATAACTTGGAATCTGCACACGCCCTGGAGACCCCAATCAAGTGGTAAGGTAGAGCGGATGAATCAAACATTGAAAAACCAAATTAAGAAAATTTGTCAAGAAGCAAAAATCCAGTGGCCGCAGGCATTGCCTTTGGCTCTGTTAAGAGTTAGGATTAAACCAAGGGAAAGGATAGGGGTAAGTCCATACGAAATTTTGTACGGCAAACCATACCATGCTACTACTTATCAGGGGGATCCTCATTTGGTGGGGGACCAGGTGATATTAAATTATGTGTTGTCTTTGAATAAGACCCTTACAGCACTTAGAGGAGCGTTGCAGTGGAACCGACCGTTACCCCTGGAAAATCTGGTCCACGACATCCTTCCAGGAGACCAAGTCTACATCAGGAACTGGTCAGTGGAACCACTGAAGGAGACGTGGGACGGTCCTCACCAGGTGATCATGACCACCTACACAGCTGTCAAGGTCGATGGAATCGACAATTGGATTCACTACACCAGGGTCAAGAAGGTCCCCACCCAATGGTCGGTAGAGCCTTTGTCTCCAACAAGGATGGTGTTCAGAAGCAGATCTTAGGGATACTGTTTTTACTAAGCTTGATTGTGTTAACAGAAACCTTTGTAAAGGTTAATGTACTTGAACCTTACCTGTTGATGCCTGAGGGATCTGATGTTAATCTGACCTGTTTGTTTACGGATGACCAGGGAGCTGGATCCACCGAAATTATCGTAAAATGGAGATGGGATGCGGAGGATGAATTAATTAGTCAAATTTGGGTGGGTGCTGGAATCTTTGTTTACACCAATTTCCACTTATTGGAATTGGGAAATGTTGTTCAAATTATTGGGACAGACCGAAAGGTTGGCGGCAGTAACAAAGAAAGGATTTAGGGACCTTAATTTACAGTTACAGGCCACTACTAGGATGACCATACAAAATAGAATGGCCTTGGATATGATGTTGCTAAAAGAGCATGGTGTTTGTGGGTATCTGAATAATAAAAATGAACATTGTTGTGTGCATATCCCAAACGTTACCCAGGAAGTAGAGAAAGATATTAGCCAATTGGAACAAATTGAGGACAAGGTCCACGATGTTCAAAAAGAGGCAGAACACAATTGGGTTGGAGCAGTATTCAGCTCCTTAGGGATCCAGGTCTCTGGTTGGATATCATCAATTATACAATATGGAATTATGATAATTATCATTGTTGTGATTGCTTTAGTAATGTACAAGGGTTTATTTGGAATGATTATTAAAGAAACTCAACATACACGAAAGGTCATGAAGGCTATAACCCGGAAGGAGGTAATATCTCCAGAAGAAGGGACGCCTCCACCTGCTTATCAAGAGGCTTAAAGGTTGAGCATCCTTGCGAAGGAATAATCGAAGGATGCTCAAAAGGGGGGAATTGTTACAGTTTATAGTAGAAATAAAACAATATTGGTTGTAAAATTTTAAAATGGACGAACTAAGAGTTAGAAGGGGCTCGGGTAGACTAAAACTCTGGGAATAAGTAACTAGTTAAGAGTGAGCTGACCCTTACAAGAACAATGATCAAGGAGAATAAGGAGTGTGTCGACCCCATCAGCAAAAACATTAATCAAAAGGAGAATAGTTAAGCAAACTGATACCATGTACCAAAGATCAAGATAAAATATTGTATCCAGGTGGTGGGCCAGGTGGTAATGACAGCTGAAACGGTAAACCGTGGATTTACAGTTTAAGAGATGACTATCTATTGTTATTTGTAAGATCTATGTGACTGTTTGTCTATTGTTATCTGCATGATCTATGTGACTGTTTGTGACTAAAATTTATGTAACTCTGTACGTGGCCTGTAATGAAAAAAGAGTATAAAAGCTGAACCAAAAACGAGGGTCTCTGAACTCCTGACTTGGGACGCTAGTCCTCAGGCTTCCCGGGCCCTGAATAAAGCACCGCATAAACTGACTCTGTTGGTTTGTGTTTCTTGGTTACGGGCAACACTGGGGCTTTGCTATGAAACCATATTTAAAAGAAGAAGAAGAATCTAGTATTAACACTAGTACAATGGCTCCAATCGGAAGGCGATAATGCGCCATGGAGGAGGATGCAGCCAACTGTGGGAACTTTTGTCTGGTAGGATGGGACCCACCTGGGAAGGCAGTCATGAAGAAGCTGCCATCCCCCAAACTTCAGTCATAGAACGGTTTGAGTAGGAAGGGACCTTGAAAGGTCATCTAGTCCAACATCCTGCTCTACAGGAGGGTACTGGGTGGTCGTACTTGAGCACTGGGGTTGGCCAGGTCAGAACAGCTGCCCTGACTTTTATATCACAGTCACGGGATCCCCATTCTAGAGCGTGTAGAACCAAACACAGCACTTCTGGTCTCCCTTTGCTCTTGCAAAGTTGAAGTCTGCAGCCTCACAAAAGTTGAGGTTCTATGAAGAGAAAATTGTTTAGGAATGAATTCTCTTCTATGAAGAGGAACAAGCTGAATGTAAATGGAAATGGAGGAAGAACCTTCAGGGCAGTAACCACTGGCTTGGTCATTGTCCCCTGAGTTTACACCTGAAAGCAGTGAATTAACAGCCTCTATCTCCAGGGCCCGCTGGCTTTGTGTTGAGGTTGGGTAAGCACCACCCAGCTGTGATGTGTCCCTCCTGCCCATGCCACAAGCCTGATGTCCCTAACCCCCTGTACAAGCCTGATGTGCCCAGAACCCCCAGGTCACTCCTCCCTGAAAAACTTCCAACCTCACTCCCCCAGGTCAGCCTCTTCCGCCCCGAGGCCCCTCCCCACCTTTTCTTCCTGCAATTGCCCTGCAGCTCCCAGGAGGTTTTGCTCCGCCGCCCCAGGGCTGCACCCACAACCCCTGCCCAGCAGCTGGGCCCCCCCAACTGGTGACTGCCAGAGCACTGCCCCCCCGTCCCTACTGGCCTGGGGTGTGCCCCCCCTGCAGGTACCGGGAGGTGATGGGAGGTGATGGTGTTGCAGTTTATAGTAGAAATAAAATAATATTAGTTGTAAAATTTTAAAATGGACGAACTAAGAGTTAGAAGGGGCTCGGGTAGACTAAAACTCTGGAAATAAGTAACTAGTTAAGAATGAGCAAACCCTTACAAGAACAATGATCAAAGGAAAATAAGGAGTGTGTCGACCCCATCAGCAAAAGCATTAATCAAAAGGAGAATAGTTAAGCAAACTGATGCCATATACCAAAGATCAAGATAAAATATTGTATCCAGGTGGTGGGCCAGGTGGTAATGACAGCTGAAATGGTAAACCGTGGATTTACAGTTTAAGAGATGACTATCTATTGTTATTTGTAAGATCTATGTGACTGTTTGTCTATTGTTATCTGCATGATCTATGTGACAGTTTGTGACTAAAATTTATGTAAGTCTGTACGTGGCCTGTAATGGAAAAAAAAAAAGTATAAAAGCTGAACCAAAAATGAGGGTCTTCGGAACCCTGACTTTGGACGCTAGTCCTCAGGCTTCCCGGGCCCTGAATAAAGCACCGCATAAACTGACTCTGTTGGTTTGTGTTCTGGTTACGGGCAACAATGGCAGGGAGGTGGTTATCCCAGTACTGCTCAAACGTGGGGCAAGCAGCACAAGATGGAGGAGGGAGGGGGATGGGTGAGAGGGGGGAATTAATATATATATATAAGACCCCTGAATCATCCCAGGGTTTTAAGACATCAATGGGGGAGTCCTAAATTACCTCTTGCAGTGTCAGCACAATTGGGTCATCACAGCTCAAGAGTGGCTCAAAACCCCAGCACTCCCTGCACAATACAATGGCCCCTTTTGATTTTTGGTGCCAGTGTAGCTACAAAAGATGAAGTAAAGAATGATCAATAGGTGTCCAACTCCATGGGTAACCTCCCTATTCCACCTCACAGTCCTTTTTCACCCACAGTATGTTTGATGCAGGTTTTGGGAGCCCTCACCCCACATAAAGCCTAAATTCTACTTTATTATCAAACTATGGCCTTTTCTCAAAGACGGGGTGACGCCATCTGGGAAAAACCTTCCTGGGTGCCCTAGGGATAGGAAAACTTTGATCAAAATGTGGTTTTGGATAAAAATCACTGAATCCACCCAGGATTAAAATTTGACATCAGCAAGCAATGCAGGAGAAGGTTTAGGAACCACTAAGCCCATCTTCACCATCAGAAAATGCAACAGCTTGGATCTGG
This sequence comes from Archilochus colubris, assembly GCA_023079485.1. Lineage (NCBI taxonomy): Eukaryota > Metazoa > Chordata > Aves > Apodiformes > Trochilidae > Archilochus > Archilochus colubris. Next base: position 16,852,419 of record CM041114.1, on the reverse strand, counting down.
TCCAACAGTGACATCATCGCACAGACACCATGTCCTACCCCTGCCCTGACTGTAGGAAAGGTTTTGGCAGAAGATCAGATTTTATCCAGCATTAACGGATCCATACAGGTGAGAAACCCTTTAAATGTTCCCAGTGTGGGAAGGAGTTTAACTGGAGTTCCAATTAAACACAGCATCACCGCATCCACACGATTAGAAACCGTATAAGTGTCTGGAGTGTGGCAAGGAGTTTTACCAGAGTTCCAATTTACCACAGCATCGCTGCATCCACAAGGGAGAGAAAACCTATAAGCGTCTGGAGTTTTGGAAGGAGTTCACCCGGAGTTCCTCCTTATCACGTCATCACCACATCCATATAGGAGAGAAGTTGTATCCCTGCACAAACTGCGGGAAAGCCTTCAAAAATAGCACCTCTTGGATTAATCACCAACATGTCCACACTGGGGAAAAACCCTACACGTGTCCCCAGTGTGGTAAGGGCTTCACAGCCAACTGGGGTCTTTCCTATCGCCTACGGATCCATACGGGTGAACGTCCCTACAAGGGTCTCGAGTGCAGAAAGACTTTCAGGAAAAGCTTCCATTTGAAGAACCATCAATGCCTCCATACCAGTAAAAAACATTAAAGCTACACTCAGTGCAAGATGAGTTTTTACTGGAAATAAGATTTCATCTGTCATTACTTGACTCATCACAGCTGTCACCAAGTATGAGTTGACCTAATTTCCAAGCTCCATCACACCAATGATGCTTTCTTCAGCTTCTTCTGGACAACAAAATGGAGTCACCTCAGGAACCACTTCAAGTCCCATCCAAAATTTGAGTTTTCATATTTAGTATTTGTTTCAGCATCATGAAGGTTTTTTTACCAAATAAGGAAAATGCAGAAAAGTATTTACAATTAAGACGCCCTCCTAAAGTGATGTGGCAGGATGGGATCCTGGACACTTTTCCTGCACAGCAGGCTGGGAGTGCATCTGAGGGAGCAGTACAAGAGGGAGGCAGCAGACTTGTCCTGGTTTGGGCCAGGATAAAGGTGATTTACTGTTTTGTGCTTTTACTTTTAGCTAAGTCTCTTGTGAGTAGTTGCACTTGCTGAAATTAACAGCAAGTTTCTCAGACAGTGTGTGCTTCTAGGATTGATAACATTTGATGTTTATAGTTACTGCTAGAGACTGGTATGCAGAGCCAAGGACACTGCTCAGCTCTGAGGAAAACATTTTACCATCCAGGAGGATACAGAGGTCCCACCTGAGCCCTCCTTTGGGGAGGAACAGACAAGATAGATGCCAGAATTGACCAAACAGAGTATTCCATCCCATATACGTCACACTCAGTATAAATTTGAGGCATCACGAGGGCCGAGCCAGATCTTTTCCGGATTTCCTGATTTCCTGCTTCCCTTCCTTCACCCGGCATCCTGGAAGGATCCCGTCCGTTCGTCTGCCTGTGGTCCTGATCCGTGCCAGCCCATATCTGTGTGTTCCTGCCTCCGGTTCCCGACTGCTGCCGACTCCAGGAGTCCAGCCTGGACTTTCCCAGGGCTGCCCTGCAGCCTCGGTGGTGACGTGAGAGTTATTGGGGGAAAGGAGGGAGGAATGTGGTATCCATTTTCCTGTATATTTGTATATATTTAGTAATTTTACCTATTTATCATTACTGTTTCATTAAAGTTGTGTAGTTTAGTTTCCAACCCATAAGTCTCTCTCCCTTATTCTCTCTCTTTCTCTATCAAGGAGAGAGAGATTAATAGAGAGCGTCTGTTATTTGGTTTAATCGCCGGGCCAGTGTTAAACCGTGACAGATTTATTTGGCGCCCAACGTGGGGCCCGAGCTACTTGGCTCGAGTCCAGTTTACATTTTGACTAAATTGTCTGAAAAGTTTGAATTCCAACTCCAGTGAAAGAATGGCATTCACCCCTTTCTCCTCAGACAGACGGAGGACGCCCCATTGCAGCCATTAAGAGGAGACGCCCTTCTATGAGAGGGAATCGAGAGAAACAGAAATCAGTAAGAGGGACCCTATGGGTAATCCTGTGTGAATGTGGGGAGGACATGAAAAAGTGGGACAAAAAACCTACTGCTGCCCTGCAGGACCGAGTGATTGAGTTGATAAGTAAGCCGAAGGCAAAAGGAGGTCCTTCTAAAAAGATGGCTGCTCAAGTGTCCAGTGTAGAGTTACCCAATCCAAAAATGCTGGTGACTCAAGATCCCTGCACATCAGGTGTGAGTACTGGGGATGCAAGCTCCAGTAATGCACATACTGACAATGCTGTATGTGCTCAAGCTTAGAGGTGCCCTGCCTCCAGCCAGGTGGAGGAGAGGGACAACCGAATCTATTGGATTGTGTGGATTCGATGGCCTGGCACACTAGAGCCATAGAAGTATAAAGCCTTGGTGGACATTGGTGCACAGTGCACCCTAATGCCATCGAATCAGAAAGCGACAGACTCCGTCACTATTTCTGGAGTGACGGGGGGATCTAAAGAACTGACTATTGTGAAGGCTGATGTGAGCCTCACTGGAATAAAGTGGCATAAACACCCGATAGTGACTGGTCCAGATGCTCCACGCATCCTTGGCATAGACTACCTCAAGGGAGGTGATTTCGAGGACTCGAAAGGGTACCGGTGGTCCTTTGGTACTGCAGCTATTAAGACTGAGAATGCAGAATGGCTGCATGCTTTGTTTGGCCTTTCAGATAAATCCTTTGTAGTGGGATTGCTGAGAACTACAAACCAGCGGCTGCCAACTGCTACTTCAGTAGTGCACCGTAGACAATATCGTGTCAACAGAGATGCTGTGGTCCCCATTCACAAGCTGATCCGGCAATTAGAGAGCCAAGGAGTGATCAGCAAGACTCATTCACCCTTCAACAGTCCTGTATGGCCAGTGAAAAAGCCTAATGGAGAGTGGAGGCTGACAGTGGACTATCGTGCCCTGAATGAGGTTATACCACCACTAAGTGCTGCTGTGCCGGACATACTAGAACTTCAGTATGAGCTGGAGTTAAAGGCAGCCAGGTGGTATGCTACTATTGATATTGCTAATGCATTTTTTGCTATTCCTATAGCACCAGAATGCAGAGCACAGTTTGCCTTCACCTGGAGAGGTGTCCAGTACACTTGGAATCGACTGCCCCAGGGGTGGAAACACAGTCCTACCATCTGCCATGGACTGATCCATGATACCTGGGAAAAGGGTGGAGCTCCAGAACATCTACAGTACATCGATGACATCATTGTGTGGGGTGACACAGCAAAGGAAGTCTACGAGAAGGGTAAGAAGATAATTGAAATCCTCCTAGAGGCTGGTTTTGCTATTAAAAGGAGCAAGGTAAAGGGACCTGCACAAGAGATACAGTTTCTGGGAGTTAAGTGGCAAGATGGACGTCGCCACATCCCAATGGACGTGATTAACAAAATAACAGCTATGGCCCCACCAACTACCAAAAAGGAAACTCAGTACTTTTTAGGAACTGTTGGTTTCTGGAGAATGCATATTCCTTTTTATAATCAGATTGTGAAACCTCTCTATGAGGTTACTCGGAAGAAGAAAGACTTTAAATGGGGCTCAGAACAACAAGCTGCTTTTGAGAATATTAAACAGGAGATTGTGCAGGCAATGGCCCTTGGACCAATTCGAACAGGGCCAGACATCAAAAATATTCTTTACACCGGAGATGGAGGTGATGGTCCTTCATGGAGCCTCTGGCAAAAAGCTCCAGGAGAGACTCGAGGCTGACCTCTAGGATTTTGGGGTCGAAACTACAAAGGCTCCGAAGCCAACTACACAGCTGCTGAAAAAGAGATATTGGCCGCATACGAAGGAGTTAGAGCTGCTCCAGAAGTGATTGGTACTGAAGCACAGCTCCTCCTAGTGCCACGATTACCTGTACTGGGTTTTATGTACACAGGTAGAGAATCTTCCCATCATGCTACCGATGCTACCTGGAGTAAATGGATTGCTTTACTCTCACAGAGAGCTAGAATAGGAAGACTTAATCGTCCAGGAATTGTAGAAGCAATAACACATTGGCCAGAGGGCAAACACTTTGGAATGCCACCAGGAAAAGTGGTAAAACGGGCTGAAGAAGCCCCACCATACGACCAACTACCAGAGAGTGAGAAACAATATGCTCTTTTCACTGATGGATCCTGTCGCCTGGTAGGAGGCCATCGAAGGTGGAAAGCTGCCGTATGGAATCCTACACGACTAGTTGCAAAAACAGATGAAGGAGATGGTGAATCAAGTCAATTTGCAGAGGTAAAAGCTATCCAATTGGCTTTGGACATTGCTGAACAAGAAAAGTGTCCAAGACTTTATCTCTATACTGACTCATGGATGGTAGCAAATGCCTTATGGGGTTGGTTAAAGCAGTGGAAGCAAAACAACTGGCAACGTAGAGATAAACCTATCTGGGCTGCTGAACTCTGGAAAGACATTGCTACTAGGTTAGAGAAACTTGGTGTAAAAGTGCGTCACGTAGATGCCCACGTACCTTCATATCGAGCTACCGAGGAACATTGAAACAACCAACGAGCAGATGAGGCTGCTCAAGTGTTCCAAATAGATCTGGACTGGGACCATAAAGGTGAACTGTTTTTGGACAAATGGGCCCACAATGCTTCAGGTCATCAAGGCAGGGATGGAACATATCGATGGGCTCGTGACCGAGGGGTGGATTTATCTTTGGACTCTATTGCGCAGGTTATCCACGATTGTGACATATGTGCTGCAATTAAGCAAGCTAAAAGGTTGAAACCTTTATGGTATGAAGGGAGATGGTCAAAATATAGGTATGGGGAGGCCTGGCAAGTCGACTACATCACATTGCCTCAAACCCGCCAGGGTAAGCGCTATGTGCTTACAATGGTGGAGGCAAGTACAGGATGGCTGGAAACATATCCTGTGCCTCATGCCACAGCCCGGAACACTATCCTGGGCCTAGAGAAACAAGTCTTGTGGAGACATGGTACACCAGAAAGAATTGAGTCAGATAATGGAACTCATTTCAAAAATAGTCTTATAAATAACTGGGCCAAAGAACATGGTATTGAGTGGATATACCATATTCCCTATCATGCACCAGCCTCAGGTAAAATTGAAAGGTACAATGGTCTGTTAAAAACTACCTTAAAAGCAATGGGTGGTGGAACTTTCAAAAACTGGGACAAGCACTTGGCAAAAGCTACCTTGTTAGTTAATACCAGGGGTTCCATCAATCGAGCTGGTCCTGCTCAGTCAGATCTTCTACACACAGTAGATGGGGACAAAGTGCCTGTGGTGCATGAGAAGAATCTGCTAGGGAAAACAGTTTGGGTTTATCCTGCCTCGGGCAAAGGTAAACCCATCCGTGGGGTTGCTTTCGCTCAAGGGCCTGGACACACTTGGTGGGTGATGATGAAAGATGGAGAAGTACAATGTGTACCACAAGGGAATCTAACACTAGGTGAGAATTCCTAATTTCTGCTTGTCTAGCTTAATCAGTAATGCATGGACTCTTTGGGAGTCATGAACTTGTATCCCACCATAACTACTGTTGTGTAAACTGTTGCATAAACTAACAGTGTTCTATGAGTGTTTTTCAGGATGATTTTCTGGTGATGAAACCAGAACTAGGTTCATCGGCTGGCATCCAGTAACTTCCTTGAAATTACCATCTGCAACCTGCAACTTGTGGACCATGGACATGAACTGTAAAATTGCTCCTTGTTTTGAAAATCTGCTACAATAGATGAACATCTGCAATTGTAGACTGAATTACTTAGTGAATTTTAGCACTGAGAGATAGTAATAATTTTTGTATAGATATGTTTAGGGATAAAAGATAGTAATGATTGGAGCATGACGCAAATGGTATGGAATAAGGGGTGGAATGTCCTGGTTTGGGCCAGGATAAAGGTGATTTTCTGTTTTGTGCTTTTGCTTTCAGCTGAGCCTCTTTAAGTAGTTGCATTTGCTGAGGTTAACAGTAAGTTTCTCAGACAGTGTGTGTGCTTCTAGGACTGATAACACTTGATGTTTATAGTTACTGCTAGAGACTGGTATGCAGAGCCAAGGACACTCAGCTCTGAGGAAAAACATTTTACCGTCCAGGAGGACACAGAGGTCCCACCTGAGCCCTCCTTTGGGGAGGAACAGACAAGATAGATGCCAGAATTGACCAAACAGAGTATTCCATCCCATATACGTCACACTCAGTATAAATTTGAGGCATCACAAGGGCCGAGCCAGATCTTTTCCGGATTTCCTGATTTCCCTTCCTCCCTTCCTTCACCCGGCATCCTGGAAGGATCCTGTCCGTTCGTCTGCCTGTGGTCCTAATCCGTGCCAGCCCATATCTGTGTGTTCCTGCCCCCGGTTCCCAACTGCTGCCGACTCCAGGAGTCCAGCCTGGACTTTCCCAGGGCTGCCCTACAGCCTCGGTGGTGACGTGAGAGTTATTGGGGGAGAGGGGAGAGGAATGTGGTTTCCATTTTCCTGTATATTTGTATATATTTAGTAATTTTACCTATTTATCATTACTGTTTCATTAAAGTTGTGTAGTTTAGTTTCCAACCCATAAGTCTCTCTCCCTTATTCTCTCTCCTTTCTTTATCAAGAAGAGAGAGATTAATAGAGAGCGTCTGTTATTCGGTTTAATTGCCGGGCCAGTGTTAAACCCTGACAGTGCCCATGCCACATACATCTGGCATATTGTTGGGGAGTTTTTCATTCCCTGTGGCAGTACTACCCATTTTTTACCTCTTCGCAGGTTCACTTTTGTTGATTGAAGGGATGGTGAACGCGAAGCGCGCTGTATCTTCTGGATGAAGGGGAATATTAAAGAAACAGTCTTTAAGGTCAATGACCAGAAGGTGCCAGTCTCTTGGTAGCATCGTAAGTAAGGGCAGCCCAGGTTGGAGGGCGCCCATTGGCCACATCTGGTTATTCACCTTACGTAAATCCTGTATTAGTTGCCATTTACCTGACTTTTTAGGAACCACGAATATTGGTGTGTTCCACGGACTGACTGATGGCTGGATGTGTCCTGCCTCCAGCTGTTCTTTCACTAGAGTGATGGCAATTCGTAGCCGCTCTTTTTTTAAAGGCCACTGCTCCACCCAGACAGGGGTGTCTGTTTTCCATTTTAGTCTGGGTGTTGGCGGCACTTTTGCAGTGGCCCTTACTGAAAATTGAGGGGATCGGGTGGGTTCAGGGATGGAGAGGACGGCCCCCAGCTGACTCATTACTTCCCTGCCGATCAGCCCTCCGAGTTGTCCTGGCAACGATAATACATAGGGACGTACAGTTACCTTCTGTCCTTCGGGAAACTGTAATTGCACCGGTTCTAGGGCCTGAAGGGGAGTGGAACCACCACCTACTCCCTGGACAGCATCACGGGACGTGACAAGTTTCCAGTGACGAGGCCACACGTTGAGGTTGATGATCGTGACGTCAGCCCCTGTGTCCATCATCACGGAAAGTGTCTTCATCTCTTTTCCAGTTGTCATCTTTATGATGATAATGGGCCTGGTCTTCATCTGGTGCACTAAGTTTACTAGAGTGCCTCCAGATGATCCAAAGCCTCGATCGCCCCGTGCCGTTGGGACGTTCTTTCCTATAGTCATTTTCGGGAGCAGGACTAGTTGCGCTATTCGGGTTCCTGCTTTGATTATCAGGGGAGGTGTCAACGTGAAACACGTGATCATTATTTCCCCTGTAGAATCTGCGTCTATTACCCCTGGAAGCACAATAAGTCCTGCGATTCCTGTGGATGAACGTCCCATTAACAAAGCCCCTACCGTGCCATTTTCCCGATGTATGGGTCCGTGTATCCCCGTCGGTAGCCGATAAACCTGATTAGTCGTCAACGTAATATCTATTGCGCAGGGCACATCGAAGCCCAAGCTCCCTCTTGTGGCTGGGGCGGGGAGTTGTTGTAAAGCGCTGGCCCTGCCACTTGTGTCATGGCGCGGGGGCCTTGCGCGCTGCGCTGTCCGTTTTTTTTTTTGTACCAGCATGCCCGGTCGTTGTGATTATCCATCTGGCAGTGGTCACACCAGACGGTGGCTGAACACTGCCTCACTGAGTGGCCCGATGTCCCGCAGCAATAACAGACGGGGATGGGATTTCTCAGTCGACTTCTCTTCTTAAAATGGTTTCTTCTTCCACCTAGTTTCTGCGCTACTGCCGCAAGAAGCTTTTGAGTGGGCTCTAAGGCGGCAGCAAAAGCATTAGCCATCCCTTGGTGCTGCTGCGTCTGGGTGGCTCTGGCAGCAACCTCCAGCATGTCCGAGACCCCTGCTGTTTTTGGTAACGTAGAAAATAGTGATTTCATTTTCGGGTTGGCGTTTTCAAATGCCAGAAGTTTGAACATTGAGTCCCTTTGTTCGGCCCCTAGTTCAGATTGAGCCGTGACAGACTGTCAGAGTCTGTCAACGAAGTGTTGGTACGGCTCGTTTATCCCTTGTTTCACGGCGGTAAATGAAGGGAGCGGGGTAGGCTCAGGGACTACGTTAAACGCCTGGCGGGCCAAACGCGCCGTAATATGATGTAGTACGGCCGGGAATTGGAGCTGGACCTGTATGTCCGCGTACTGTCCTGCGCCCGTGAGCATTTCACCGGTTACCCCCACTAATGGGTCACCGGCTGCTCGCGGGCGGTTCGCCTCTACGTGGGCCAGGCGTTCCCACTCCTTTACCCATACCATCTGTTGGGACGGAGTGAGCAGGTACCTGGCTAGATTCCGGCAGTCATGAGGACAGTTAGTGTCCGCGGTGAATAACCAGTCTAAGATGGCTTGGCTGCTTTCCGATCTTAGTCCCCCCTCCCTCAGGGTCTTTTTCGCCTGTTGGAGCGTCTTCCAGCTGTGTTGCTCGTAGATGGGCGGCCTGTTGTTATCATACAGGATAGGGTAGGCTACGGTGTTAGGCTCCCAATCTCCTTCGATGATGGCATCACGAATGATGCCGGACCATCTTCCGGGTCGGGATTTGCCGATGCCCTGGTTGGTCTGCTTTGACAACAGTGGTGCTGGTATGCTTTCCTCATCATCATCGGGGAGGGAGGGTGGGTCTCAGTAGGTGTGGAATGATGACCATTGTTCTAGGTTCAATATTCTCTTCTCCAAGCATTTCATTGCTTGGGTGGATTGTTCTAATAATGCTTTTATCGTTGATTCTGGCCCAACGGGTATGGCTGATGGAGTGACTGCTGTTTTGTCACACTCATTTTCTGGGCTGGGAGGTAACGGTAGGGAAGGTTTTACATTGCCGCTAGAGTCACTTGTTGATGGCTTTACATTGTCCGGAGCCTTTTCTTCCTTTAATCCGAGGTCGGAGAGGAACTCGGCTATAGTGTGATGTACCTTCCCTCCCATGCCCTTGACGGCGAAGCTGTTGTTGCTTAGGATAAGGAATGCCTTCTGGGCTCCTTCATCCTCGGGCGGCAGTGGGGGTGCCGAGGGAACCGCGCTGGTTTCTACCTCAGGAGGCGGTGTTTTAATAAAGCTGCCGTTTGGTGGCATTGCCGCTATTGCGGTGACGGCAGCCCTTGCCTCATTCTTTATCCCTTCTAGGGCGTTAGCCATCACTTTCCAGGTGGCCTCTACCCCCGCTATACTCTTTTGGACCTCCTGATCGTGGAGTTCATTTAGCAAGATCATGGAGTTCATTTTGTGCCTGGCAGGGTCATGGAACAGATCATCCTCAGTGCAATCACACAGCACCTGCAGGATGGGCAAGGGATCAGACCCAGCCAGCACGGTTTTAGGAAGGGCAGGTCATGCCTGACCAACCTGATCTCCTTTTATGATCAGGTGACCCGACTGGTGGATGAGGGGAGGGCCGTGGATGTGGTCTACCTAGACTTCAGCAAAGCCTTTGACACCGTCTCCCACAGCATCCTCCTGAAAAAACTGTCAGCCCGCAGCTTGGACAGGAGCACCCTGTGCTGGGTTAGGAACTGGCTGGAGGGCCGGGCCCAGAGAGTGGTGGTGAACAGGGCTGCATCCAGTTGGCGGCCGCTCACTAGTGGTGTCCCCCAGGGATCAGTGTTGGGCCCAGTTCTGTTCAACATCTTCATTGATGATTTAGATGAGGGGATTGAGTCCATCATCAGCAAATTCGCAGACGACACTAAGCTGGGGGGGAGTGTTGATCAACTAGAAGGCAGGAGGGCTCTGCAGAGGGACCTGGACAGACTGGAGAGTTGGGCTGATTCCAACGGGATGAGGTTTAACACGGCCAAGTGCCGGGTCCTGCACTTTGGCCACAGCAACCCCATGCAGCGCTACAGGCTGGGGACAGAGTGGCTGGAGAGCAGCCAGGCAGAAAAGGACCTGGGAGTCTGGATCGACAAGAAGCTGAACATGAGCCAGCAGTGTGCCCAGGTGGCCAAGAAAGCCAATGGCATCCTGGCCTGTATCCGGAACAGCACTGCCAGCAGGTCCAAGGAAGTGATTCTGCCCCTGTACTCAGCCCTCGTGAGGCCACACCTTGAGTACTGTGTCCAGTTCTGGGCCCCCCAGTTCAGGAAGGATATCGAGGTCCTGGAGCAGGTCCAAAGGAGGGCAACCAGGCTGGTGAAGAGACTCGAGCATAGACCCTACGAGGAGAGGCTGAGAGAACTGGGGTTGTTCAGCCTAAAGAAGAGGCGGCTCAGGGGAGACCTCATCTCTCTCTACAACTACCTGAAAGGAGGGTGTAGCCAGGTGGGGGTTGGGCTCTTTTACCAAACGACTTTCAACAAGACAAGAGGGCATGGACTTAAGTTGTGCCAGGGGAAGTTTAGGTTAGATATTAGAAAGAATTTCTTTACGGAAAGAGTGATCCGTCATTGAAATGGGCTGCCCACTGAAGTGGTGGATTCTCCGTCCCTGGAGATATTTAAAAAAAGACTGGATGTGGCACTCAGTGCCATGGTCTAGCAACCGCAACGGTGGTTCAAGGGTTGGACTCGATGATCTCTGAGGTCCCTTCCAACCCAGCCAATTCTATGATTCTATGATTCTATGAAGTCTCCGACCTCCCTCCAAAGTGCCCGTGCGGTGATAGCGGATGGGGAGTAGGAAGGTCCCTGTGCAGAGGGGGTGCTGGAAGAGAGTCCCATTTTTAGTGATAATTGAAGGATAATGGATCTTCTTACCCGAATGCCGGTTGTCGTTTGCCCTGGGTCAGGTCCTGCTTTTTCTTGATCCGACGGAAATTTGGGCCAGACCAGGGTCTATGCCCGCATTCTCCACCAGATGTAGCCGGAAAGGAGTCTCTTGTCCGGGATTGAAGCGTCGATACGATGATATAGACTCGTAGGACGTGATCTGAGTTTATTGCCCACAGTGTGGAACTAGCAAAGATGGTCTGCTGCTATGGAAGCAACCAGCCGCTCTCTAAGCTAGCTCTAGAATGAGCTCCCTCAGTGGGTGTGAGCCTCACCATTTATTCGCCCCATGGTCTTGCACATGCTCCATAGGGGCCCTGCCCTGGCTGGGCACAGGTGGAGTTGATAGCAGCTCACACCCACTTCTTGATGATCAGAGGCACCTGGTCGCTCTGTTCCACTACATTCTGGGGCTTTTCATCTTGATTCTTTTCTACTGAGCTCTCTCATTCAGTCCGCATGAAAAACAATTGTAGTTGTAATTCCCTTCTTTCAGGAGAAAACTAACAAGCCTTACTGCAGGCTGCTCGAGGTGTCCCATCACATCACCCATGGTGTCACAGAAGTTTCAGGAGAGCTCATGAAGCATCCCTCCTGACAGGCTAGGAGCAGTAACGCTCCTCTGAAGAGCTATGCCAGCTCCTGGAGTCTACAGGCATCTACAAGGTGGTGAAGGGGCTGGAGAACAAGTGTTCTGAGGAGAGACTGAGGGAATTGGGAATATGCAGTTTGGAGAAGATGAGGCTGAGAGGAGAGCTTCTTGCTCTCTACAACTCCTTGAAAGGAGGTGGTGTTGAGGTGGGTTCTGGCCTCTTCTCTCAAGTGAACAATGAGAGGACAAGAGGACATGGGCTGAAGTTGCACCAGGGGAGGTTTAGGTCAAATCTAAGGAAGAATTTCTTTACTGAGAGAGTAGTTAGGTGTTGGAACGGTCTGCCCAGGAAGGTGGTGGAACCACCATCCCTGGAAGGATTTAAAAACCGTGTAGTAGTGATGATCCTGCTCTGTTGTTGTCAGCATTGCCCTGCAGTCTTGTCACGGTTTAACACTGGCCCGGCGATTAAACCGAATAACAGACGCTCTCTATTAATCTCTCTCTCCTTGATAGAGAAAGGAGAGAGAATAAGGGAAAGAGACTTATGGGTTGGAAACTAAACTACACAACTTTAATGAAACAGTAATGATAAATAGGTAAATTACTAAATATATACAAATATACAGGAAAATGGATACCACATTCCTCCCTCCTTTCCCCCAATAACTCTCACGTCACCACCGAGGCTGCAGGGCAGCACTGGGAAAGTCCAGGCTGGACTCCTGAGCTTCTGGCAGCAGTCGGGAACCGAGGCAGGAACATGGCTAGATATGGGGCTGGCACGGATCAGGACCACAGGCAGATCTAACGGACGGATCCTTCCAGGATGCTGCATGAAGGGAAGCAGGAAATCAGGAACTGGAAAGATCTGGCTCGGCCCTCGTGGATGCCTCAAATTTATACTGAGTGTGACGAGGGCGGGATGGAATACCGGTTTGGTCAATTCTGGCATCTATCTTGTCTGCTCCTCCCCAAAGGAGGGCTCAGGTGGGACCTCTTTATCCTCTTGGATGGTAAAATGTTTTCCTCAGAGCTGAGCAGTGTCCTTGGCTCTGCATACCAGTCTCTAGCAGTAACTATAAACATCAAGTGTTATCAATCCTAGAAGCACACACTGTCTGAGAAACTTGCTGTTAATTTCAGCAAGTGCAACTACTCACAAGAGACCTAACTAAAAGTAAAAGCACAAAACAGAAAATCACCTTTATCCTGGCCCAAAACAGGACATTCCACCACTTATTCCATACCATTTGCGTCATGCTCCAATCATTACTATCTTTTATCCTTAAACATATTATACAAAAATTATTACTATCTCTCAGTGCTAAAATTCACTAAGTAATTCAGTCTACAATTGCAGATGTTCATCTATTGTAGCAGATTCTCAAAAGAAGGACCAGTCTTCACAGTTCATGTCCATGGTCCACAAGTTGCAGGTTGCAGATGCTAATTTCAAGGAAGTTACTGGATGCCAGCCGATGAACCTAGTTCTGGTTTCATCACCACAAAATTATCCTGAAAAACACTCATAGAACACTGTGAGTTTATGCAACAGTTCACATAACAGTAGCAATGGTGGGATACAAGTTCATGACTCCCAAAGAGTCTATGCATTACTGATTAAGCTAGACAAGCAGAAATTAGGAATTCTCACCTAGTGTTAGATTCCCTTGTGGTACACATTGTACTTCTCCATCTTTCATCATCACCCACCAAGTGTGTCCAGGCCCTTGAGCGAAAGCAACCCCACGAATGGGTTTACCTTTGCCCGAGGCAGGATAAATCCAAACTGTTTTCCCTAGCAGATTCTTTTCATGCACCACAGGCACTTTGTCCCCATCTACTGTATGTAGAAGATCTGACTGAGCAGGACCAGCTCGATTGATGGAACCCCTGGTATTAACTAACCAGGTAGCTTTTGCCAAGTGCTTGTCCCAATTTTGGAAAGTTCCACCACCCATTGCTTTTAAGGTAGTTTTTAACAGACCATTGTACCTTTCAATTTTACCTGAGGCTGGTGCATGATAGGGGATATGGTATATCCACTCAATGCCATGTTCTTTAGCCCAGTTGTTTATAAGACTATTTTTGAAATGAGTTCCATTATCTGACTCAATTCTCTCTGGTGTACCATGTCTCCACAAGACTTGTTTCTCTAGGCCCAGGATAGTGTTCCGGTCTGTGGCATGAGGCACAGGATATGTTTCCAGCCATCCTGTACTTGCCTCCACCATTGTAAGCACATAGCGCTTACCCTGGCGAGTTTGAGGCAATGTGATGTAGTCGACTTGCCAGGCCTCCCCATACCTATATTTTGACCATCTCCCTTCATACCATAGAGGCTTCAACCTTTTAGCTTGCTTAATTGCAGCACATATGTCACAGTCGTGGATAACCTGCGAAATAGAGTCCAAAGATAAATCCACCCCTCGGTCACGAGCCCATCGATATGTTCCATCCCTGCCTTGATGACCTGAAGCATTGTGGGCCCATTTGGCCAAAAACAGTTCACCTGTATGGTCCCAGTCCAGATCTATTTGGAACACTTGAGCAGCCTCATCTGCTCGTTGGTTGTTTCGATGTTCCTCGGTAGCTCGATATGAAGGTACGTGGGCATCTACGTGACGCACTTTTACATCAAGTTTCTCTAACCTAGTAGCAATGTCTTTCCAAAGTTCAGCAGCCCAGATAGGTTTATCTCTACGTTGCCAGTTGTTTTGCTTCCACTGCTTTAACCAACCCCATAAGGCATTTGCTACCATCCATGAGTCAGTATAGAGATAAAGTCTCGGCCACTTTTCTTGTTCAGCAACGTCCAAAGCCAATTGGATAGCTTTTACCTCTGCAAATTGACTTGATTCACCATCTCCTTCATCTGTTTTTGCAACTAGTCGTGTAGGATTCCATACGGCAGCTCTCCACCTTCGATGGCCTCCTACCAGACGACAGGATCCATCAGTGAAAAGAGCATATTGTTTCTCACTCTCTGGTAGTTGGTCGTATGGTGGGGCTTCTTCAGCCCATTTTACCACTTTTCCTGGTGGCATTCCAAAGTGTTTGCCTTCTGGCCAATGTGTTATTGCTTCTACAATTCCTGGACGATTGAGTCTTCCTATCCTAGCTCTCTGTGAGAGTAAAGCAATCCATTTACTCCAGGTAGCATCGGTAGCATGATGGGAAGATTCTCTACCTCTGTACATAAAACCCAGTACAGGTAATCGTGGCACTAGGAGGAGCTGTGCTTCTGTACCAATCACTTCCGAAGCAGCTCTAACTCCTTCGTATGCGGCCAATATCTCTTTTTCAGCAGCTGTGTAGTTGGCTTCGGAGCCTTTGTAGTTTCGACCCCAAAATCCTAGAGGTCGGCCTCGAGTCTCTCCTGGAGCTTTCTGCCAGAGGCTCCATGTAGGACCATCACCTCCATCTCCGGTGTAAAGAATATTTTTGATGTCTGGCCCTGTTCGAATTGGTCCAAGGGCCATTGCCTGCACAATCTCCTGTTTAATATTCTCAAAAGCAGCTTGTTGTTCTGAGCCCCATTTAAAGTCTTTCTTCTTCCGAGTAACCTCATAGAGAGGTTTCACAATCTGATTATAAAAAGGAATATGCATTCTCCAGAAACCAACAGTTCCTAAAAAGTACTGTGTTTCTTTTTTGGTAGTTGGTGGGGCCGTAGCAGTTATTTTGTTAATCACGTCCATTGGGATGTGGCGACGTCCATCTTGCCACTTAACTCCCAGAAACTGTATCTCTTGTGCAGGTCCCTTTACCTTGCTCCTTTTAATAGCAAAACCAGCCTCTAGAAGGATTTCAATTATCTTCTTGCCTTTCTCATAGACTTCCTTTGCTGTGTCACCCCACACAATGATGTCATCGATGTACTGTAGATGTTCTGGAGCTCCACCCTTTTCCAAGGTATCATGGATCAGTCCATGGCAGATGGTAGGACTGTGTTTCCACCCCTGGGGCAGTCGATTCCAGGTGCACTGGACACCTCTCCAGGTGAAGGCAAATTGTGCTCTGCATTCTGGTGCTATAGGAATAGCAAAAAATGCATTAGCAATATCAATAGTAGCATACCACCTGGCTGCCTTTGACTCCAGCTCATACTGAAGTTCTAGTATGTCCGGCACAGCAGCACTTAGTGGTGGTGTAACCTCATTCAGGGCACGATAGTCCACTGTCAGCCTCCACTCTCCATTAGGCATTTTCACTGGCCATACAGGACTGTTGAAGGGTGAATGAGTCTTGCTGATCACTCCTTGGCTCTCTAGTTTCCGGATCAGCTTGTGAATGGGGATCACAGAATCTCTGTTGACACGATATTGTCTACAATGCACTACTGAAGTAGCAGTTGGCAGACGCTGGTTTGTAGTTCTCAGCAATCCCACTACAAAGGATTTATCTGAAAGGCCAAACAAAGCATGCAGCCATTCTGCATTCTCAGTCTTAATAGCTGCAGTACCAAAGGACCAGCGGTACCCTTTCAGGTCCTCGAAATCACCTCCCTTGAGGTAGTCTATGCCAAGGATGCACGGAGCATCTGGACCAGTCACTATTGGGTGTTTATGCCACTTTATTCCAGTGAGGCTCACATCAGCCTTCACAATAGTCAGTTCTTGAGATCCCCCCGTCACTCCAGAAATAGTGACGGAGTCTGTGCCTTTCTGATTCGATGGCATTAGGGTGCACTGTGCACCAGTGTCCACCAAGGCTTTATACTTTTGTGGCTCTAATGTGCCAGGCCATCGAATCCACACAATCCAATAGATTCGGTTGTCCCTCTCCTCCACCTGGCTGGAGGCAGGGCACCTCTAAGCTTGAGCACATACAGCATTGTCAGTATGTGCATTACCGGAGCTTGCATCCCCAGTACTCACACCTGATGTGCAGGGATCTTGAGTCACCAGCATTTTTGGATTGGGTAACTCTACACTGGAGACTTGAGCAGCCATCTTTTTAGAAGGACCTCCTTTTGACTTTGGCTTACTCATCAACTCAAACACTCGGTCCTGTAGGGCAGCAGTAGGTTTCTTGTCCCACTTTTTCATTTCCTCTCCATACTCACACAGGAGTGCCCATAGGGTCCCTCTTGCTGATTTCTGTTTCTCTCGATTCTGTCTCATAGGAGGGCGTCTCCTCTTAATGGCTGCAATGCGGTGTCCTCCATCTGTCTGAGGAGAAAGGGGTGAATGCCATTCCTCAGATGCTCTCTTGATAGCTGAGACCCAGGCCCGGCAAGGGGCTATGACAGCATCTTCACACTCTCGTACAGTTTTAATCACATCACCCACAGTTGCATCTACCTCTGCAGGAACCCATAGCATTACTGATAGTGTATGGTTAAAAGGCTGTGGTGCAGCATGCACAAACCTTTGCATCATAGGTTTAGGGCATGGTACGTGATGGGGATCTTCAATGCCATCATTATTATAGATCACGTCTCGCACAGCTAATTCTTCGAGATACCTGATAGCTTTTCCAAGTCTGGATGCTTTGATCTGTGGGCAGTCTATTTTCTCTTTATAGGGATATCTCTCCCTTACAGCTGACAAGAGTCGTTTCCACAGGCTGGTAGTTCCAGCCTTTTCCCCAAATGCCCGATCAATACCTGCATCTTTGGCCAGGGATCCCAACTGCCTGGCTTCCTTCTGAGTTAATGTTATGGTAGCAGCCCCCTCATTCCAGCATCGAAGTAACCAAGAGAGAAGTGGTTCACCTGAAAAACGGCTGAAATCTTTTCTCAGAGTACGCAAGTCTCTCATGGAATAGGGCTGAGCAGATTCTGAGTCTGAGTCCTCATCTGATTCTGCTCTAGCTGCTCTACCTGGTCTGGGAGGAGAGCCATTATCCTCTATTTCCTCTATCACCTGGTCATCTTGTTCAGACTTGGAAGGGTTAAGGCTCGTTTCTGATTTCCCTTGTTTTCCTTTTCTCCTAGTTATAGGGTTAACAAGTAACTGTGTGGGCTGAGGGGGAGAGGCTGAGGCATCTGCAGCAGTGGCAGCAGCAGGGCTTGCTTTCTTAGCAGCAGCAGTGTCTGTGGGAGTAGACACAGCAACTGGAGCTGTAGCAGAAACACTGGCGATGCTGGCCGGCCTTATCTGAGTTATGCCCTTGCGTGAGGGGGGGCGAGAAGCGGCTGCGGAGGCAGGAGTGGGGGTGCTCTCTGTACGAGGAGCAGCTCTCACTCTCCGAACAGCAACTCTCGGCCTCCGAAAAGGCATACTCAATCTCATTACTGTGGTTTTTGTGTTACTCCTCACCAATATATGAGAGAAATTAACAACACCCACCAGAAGATTGAGAAATGAAATGCTATTGCCACCAAAATCTGGTGGAGTCAGCCCAAAATACGATGGAATGGTATAATTTCCCAAATTAAAACTGGGAGTGTAATTACCAACCAAGTTTTTTATCTCTGTATGAAACACTACTGCACCATGCACCATGATATACACCAGTATTGAGGATGATATTGCAATGATGGTTCTTAAGCAACTCTTACGAAAGAAAACCCACATAGTAACAGCAACTCCAGCTGCGAAAATACACATCACATACCCTAAATACCAAAGGTACGGCACGATTGGTTTAATCTCCAACCCTGTGAAATTTCCAAAGAACAAGGTCTGATTCCAGCTCAGGAAAGCCATTCTTTCACTGGAGTTGGAATTCAATCTGTTCAGGCAATTTAGTCAAAATTTGAACTGGACTCGAGCCAATTAGCTCGGGCCCCACGTTGGGCGCCAATAAGTCTGTCACGGTTTAACACTGGCCCGGCAATTAAACCGAATAACAGATGCTCTCTATTAATCTCTCTCTCCTTGATAGAGAAAGGAGAGAGAATAAGGGAGAGACTTATGGGTTGGAAACTAAACTACACAACTTTAATGAAACAGTAATGGTAAATAGGGAAAAATTACTAAATATATACAAATATACAGGAAAATGGAACCACATTCCTCCCTCCTTTCCCCCAATAACTCTCACGTCACCACCGAGGCTGTAGGGCAGCCTGGGAAAGTCCAAGCTGGACTCCTGGAGTCGGCAGCAGTCGGGAACCGGAGGCAGGAACACACAGATATGGGCTGGCACGGATCAGGACCACAGGCAGACGAACGGACGGGATCCTTCCAGGATGCCGGGTGAAGGAAGGGAAGCAGGAAATCAGGAAAAGATCTGGCTCAGCCCTCGTGATGCCTCAAATTTATACTGAGTGTGACGTATATGGGATGGAATACTCTGTTTGGTCAATTCTGGCATCTATCTTGTCTGTTCCTCCCCAAAGGAGGGCTGCAGGTGGGACCTCTGTATCCTCCTGGACGGTAAAATGTTTTCCTCAGAGCTGAGCAGTGTCCTTGGCTCTGCATACCAGCCTCTGGCTGGAACTGTAAACATCAAGTGTTATCAGTCCTAGAAGCACACACACTGTCTGAGAAACTTGCTGTTAACCTCAGCAAATGCAACTACTTAAAGAGGCTCAGCTGAAAGCAAAAGCACAAAACAGAAAATCACCTTTATCCTGGCCCAAACCAGGACAGGGCACTATCGCCGATCCGCGACGAAATGCCGGATACATTAATATATCACTACATGGACGACATATTGTTCTGTCAAGAAGCCCCGTTCCCTGACGACTTCAGTCAAATGTTGACCAGCCGACTGAAGACGAAAGGACTAATAGTTGCTCCGGAAAAAGTGCAAACAAAATCGCCCTGGAGCTACTTAGGGTGGAAAGTTTCCCATGCCATGGTGAGACCACAGAAACTGGAGGTAATAAGTTCGGTTAAAACATTGAACGATGCCCAAAAGTTAGTGGGCGAACTCCAGTGGGTTCGACCCATTGTAGGTCTTACCAATGCAGATATCCACCCCTTTTTGTTGTTGTTACGAGGCACGCACCCAGGTGCATTAGTGAACTGGACGAATAACCATACTAATGCATTGAAACAGGTCGTCCATAAACTGGCAACCAGCTATGCGGATCGACGGGATGCCACTCAACCCATCGGAATCTGGGCATGTAATCACCCGTCATACCCATTCGCGCTGCTACTACAAGACTTCAACTGGAATAAGGAAAATGGGGAATATTTCCGCGACACCGATAAACGACAACGCGATCAGAGCTCCCTGAGCTCGGACTCCATAGCCATCTTGGAATGGCTATTTACATCGCACACGCCACAGAAGGGTATTTGGCAACAGACCGAGATGATAGCATTCTTGATACGGAAGGGACGGCAGCGTTGCCTGGAGGTAGACGGTCAAGAGCCGGGGTGGATCAGCATCCCCATAAAAGCAATCGACTTTGGCTACTGCAACGCTCCGTGCCTCTACAACTTGCCCTATTCGGGTATTCCGGGGAAGTCCGCCATGGAGGCCCAACACATAAGCGTTTACAGACCATCAGCCAGCTTCATTGGATTGAGCGTCCGATCGTTTCAGAGCGCCCAGTGCCTGGCATCACAGTTTTTACCGATGCTGGAAAGAGGTCAAAAACGGCCGCCTGCGTATGGCAGGATAAGGGTCGGTGGAAACAACACCTGATTCCGGGCACTGCGGAAGATAATCTACAGACTCTGGAATTGCTGGCTATTATCTGGGCCCTAACGCAATGGCGACAGGCCCCCCTTAACATTGTCTCCGACTCACAATATGCAGTTGGAGTCGCGAACCGCATTGAGGATGCTATCATCAAGCCAGTACAGAATAAGCGATTACTGGAACTCTTCTTTATGTTACAACGTGTGCTAAAAATCCGGACAGAGCCATGCTGCATCCTGCACATCAGAAGCCATAAAACCTCTCTGGGACTGGGTGAAGGAAATGCAAAGGCTGACTCCCTGGTCAGCCTAGGAATACAGAGCCCGGTAAGCCAGTTTGCGAAGGCTCAAAACAGCCACTCCCTATTCCATCAGAATGCCAGGGCATTGAAGCGCATGTTTTCCATACCGTGGGAAGACGCGAAAAGAATTGTTAGAGCGTGCCCTCAATGCGCACAATTTGGCCCTGCCCTGGGAATGGGAGTAAACCCACGCGGACTGCAAGCGGGTGAAACTTGGCAAATGGATGTCACCCGTGTCCCAGAATTTGGACGTCTGGAATATGTCCATGTAACAGTGGATACCTATTCAGGCATGCTCTGGGCGACAGCTCAAACGGGGGAAAAGGCATTACATGTGGTCCGTCATCTAACCAACTGCTTCGCTGTCATGGGGGTCCCCCAAGTAGTAAAGACTGACAATGCACCCGCCTATACGGGCGGAAAAGTCAAGCAATTCTTTGCTACTTGGGGGGTGAAACACATCACAGGAATCCCCCACTCGTCTACAGGCCAGGCGATAGTAGAAAGAGCTCATCGCACCCTGAAGACATATTTGCAAAAACAGAAAGACAGCAAAGACATGGACCCACAGATGCGGCTGAGCAAGGCGCTTTTTACATTAAATTTTCTTAGCCCAAGCCGTGATTCGCAACAACCCCCTGTGCTGCTGCACTACTCATCCCAGAAGATCAACCGCATGCCAGACGTTCAAATTAATTACAAGGATCCATAGACAGGTCAATGGGTAGGGCCCAAACCACTACTGTTCACCGGGAGAGGTTATAGCTGTGTATCCACAGACTCTGGACCTCTCTGGGTACCCAGTAAGTGGACACGCCCTGCCACAAACAGACCTCCAAGAAACAACGATGCAGCATCCAGTAGTTCCAATTGAGTTATTTTGACAAATTTGCCTGGATATTTCATGGCCTTCCTTACATTACATGACTTTTCTTACTTGTTGATTGTGTGCCCGCCCGCCCCCCCCCTAAAAAAAAAAAAAAAGGGGGGGGAAATGTAGTGGAACAGAGCGACCAGGTGCCTCTGATCATCAAGAAGTGGGTGTGAGCTGCTATCAACTCCACCTGTGCCCAGCCAGGGCAGGGCCCCTATGGAGCATGTGCAAGACCATGGGGCCAATAAATAGTGAGGCTCACACCCACTGAGGGAGCTCATTCTAGAGCTAGCTTAGAGAGCGGCTGGTTGCTTCCATAGCAGCAGACCATCTTTGCTAGTTCCACACTGTGGGCAATAAACTCAGATCGCGTCCTACGAGTCTATATCATCGTATCGACGCTTCAATCCCGGACAAGAGACTCCTTTCCGGCTACACCAGAACATCTTCCTTGCTTTCTTTATTGATTGATTTCTTGTGAAGCAGTAGTTTCAGAGAAATAGAAGTAGCAGTTTAAAGAAATGTATGCAATGGTTTTACAGAAGTAGAAGAATAGAAGTTGTAGAAATATATAAGCAATAGTCTAAGGGAGTCTCATGGAAATTTACTAGCTGAGTAACAAAAGTAGATACATGTATGGCAAGGGTACATGTGAAAATGGAATGTATTTACTATGGAAAACTCATCCATGAGAGCAGATTATGGGATATATGAAGGTTCCGAACTTCGCAGAACAACTAAAACTGAGACAAAAATAATTTCGTGTTCTTTTTGTATTTGTAATTGTGCTGCATTTGTGTAAATTTTCCATTCTTTTTTGGTTTTGTAATGCTCTACTATTGTGAAGTTTGTGATCACTGTGCATAGTGAATAATGTTACTGCATGTGATGAAACCAAAAAGTCTCTGATTTGGAGCACACTTTTAGTGAACTAAAACACAGCAGTTGTAAAGTGCACTGCTTGAACAACTGAATCATAGAATCATAGAATCATAGAATTAGCCGGGTTGGAAGGGACCTCAGAGATCATCTAGTCCAACCCTTGACCCACCGGAGCAGTTGCTAGACCATGGCACTGAGTGCCACATCCAGTCTTTTTTTAAATGTCTCCAGGGACGGAGAATCTACCACCTCCCCGGGCAGTCCATTCCATAGCCCAATCACCCTCTCCGTGAAGAAATTCTTTCTAATATCTAACCTAAACCTCCCCTGGCACAACTTAAGACTGTGTCCTCTTGTCTTGTTGAAGGTCGTCTGTGAAAAGAGTCCAGTTCCCACCTCGCTACAGCCTCCTTTCAGGGAGTTGTAGACAGCAATGAGGTCTCCCCTGAGCCTCCTCTTCTTCAGGCTGAACAGCCCCAGCTCTCTCAGCCTCTCCTCATAGGGCCTGTGCTCGAGTCCTTCACCAGCCTGGTTGCCCTCCTTTGGACCTGTTCCAGGACCTCTACATCCTTCTTAAACTGAGGGGCCCAGAACTGGACACAGTACTCGAGGTGTGGCCTAACCAGCGCTGAGTACAGGGGAAGAATCACCTCCCTGGACCTGCTGGTGACGCTGTTTTTGATACAGGCCAGGATGCCACTGGCCTTCTTGGCCACCTGGGCACACTGCTGGCTCATGTTCAGTTTCTTGTCGATGCAGACTCCCAGGTCCCTTTCTGCCTGGCTGCTCTCCAGCCACTCTGTGCCCAGCCTGTAGCGCTGCATGGGGTTGTTGTGGCCAAAGTGCAGGACCCGGCACTTGGCCTTGTTGAACCTCATCCCGTTGGAATCGGCCCAGCTCTCTCTCTCTCTCAAAAGCATTAGAAATGCTTTTGGAGAACTAAATTCACCACTGCCTGAATTGAAGCAGCTGGAGTGAAGATGCTAAGCTTGTAGCCATCATGATATCGTTGCCTTATGATATTGCCTTATGATATCCTAATACCTTATGATGTTTGGAAACATGGGGTGAGGGGATTGGACTGTTGAGATGTCATTTGAGTATATGGTTTTTGTGATCCAAGCAATCAGCCTTTGTGATTGCACAGCCTGAACATTGAAGTATCTATTTTTGTGCTTTTATAATATTTATATTCATACATACTTATGAGCGATTTGTGATCCCTAAGACTTGCTTGAAAAAAGACTTTAATTGTAAGAGGAACAGAACTGATATTATGACTGTAGAGAAAAAGCCCTGGAGTATCATTTCATCTTAATATTATCAAGGGGTATTTGGATGGTCTAAGGAGGCTGTCATTCTTTGTTTACCCTCAGAGGGTAACTTTTCCCTCAAAGGGAAACTCTGGCCTGGAAGATGGAATCTCCTTAGGCTGTTGTCTGGGTCAGGCCATGGGATGTGACAGTACTGTGCTGTTGTGCCAGCAGCAGGTGGTTGTGCTGGAATGTCCTGACATTTCCTGTAGCCCCACAGGGCTGTGCTTGGCCACCAAATTTAGCAGCTGCCCTGACTGAGGTTAGAGCACCCCTGGAACCTCCAGTGTCACCCGTGGCTTCCATGGGGAGAGGAGGGAAAGGAGATTCCCCCTGGCACTGCTTGGGTGTACAGTGTGAGAGTGGGAGAAGCAGAGGTTGTGTCTCTAGAGGGGAACTGGCTGTGCTGGAAAGGAGGGAGGGGAAATGAGCAATGACTTCAGTGTGTGTCACATTGGCTTCCTGGGGAGACCCTGGGAGAGCTGGAGGGAGCCCCGAGAGAGTTGAGCAAATGGCAAAGTTTGGCGCTGGTCCTGTGCTGCTGGGCCGGGCTCCTGAGACTGAGAGAGCTGCTAGCAAGCAGAGAGTGCTGCAGACAGCTCTGGGCAGGAGCAGCTCCTCTGCAGAGTGCAGCAGGGCTGAGGGCACTGCCTGCAGGCAGCAGGGCAGGGGAGAGGAGGGAGAGAGAGGAGAAAGGCAGCCTGGGCTGGGAGGAGAGCTGAGAGCTGCCTGGGGGAGAAATCTTCACAGCCTCCTTCCGGAGGATTTTGGTGGGCAGGAGGAAAAATTTTGGCAGAGCAGGGCTGTCCTGGAGCAGCGTCAGAGGGAGAGGGCATGGGGCTGCCTTCTGCTGGGAATGGCTGCAGGGGATGAGGGGGTGTGTGCAGGCAGGGGTGACCAGGGCTGTCCTTCAGAGCAGGATCCTGCAGCCCAGGGGAGGTGTGCTGGGGCAGGGACTCTGCTGCCTGCCTGCCAGGGGCAGCTCTCAGCCTGCCTGGGGAGCTCCCTGGTGCTGGCAGAAGCTGTGGCTGGTAGGAGACAGGGAGCACAGGGCAGGGTCCTGGTGCTGGTGAGAGAGGGATGAATTCCTCAGGGCTGCTCACAGTTCCAGCTGATGCCCAGAATATTTCTGAGGGGACTTTTCAGGACTTCCTTCAGGGCAGGGGTTTCCTGCTCCAGTCTGGGCTCTCCTCATGCTCTGCTTCCACTTGTCTCTGGCTTAGCTTGGTGGGATGGAAACTCAGCTGTGCAGGGGAGAGCAGGGGCTGAGACTCCTCAAGCATCACCTGGAAGGGGTACTGGGAACCTCCACCCACCACCCACCAGCAGCTCATCTCAGCCTCCCCTTTCCATTGTCCGCAGGGTCTGTGTGCCTCGTTCTTAGCCCCCTGCTCCCCTCGAGTGGCTGCAGGGCAGAGCTGGGCACCCAGGGGCTGGGCTGGTCTCTGTGAGCGGGACAGGAAGGGAGATGGCACCAAGGAACCAGCTCCTGTCTGGGGCAGCTCCAGGCAGCAGATGTGTCCATGGCAAGGAAGTGTCCATCTTCCGTCTTCCCTCTGGAGCTCTGGGCAATGCCCTCTGTGATGCTGGGGAAGAGCTGACCCTCCCTTCATCAGACCAGCTCCCCCTTCTCTGCTTGAAGCCACAGGCAATCCTCTTGCCTTGCTCTGTTCTCCCCGAGTACAGCAGAAATGCTGAGGGTTTGAGACATTCAAGAACATTCCCCAGGAGAGATCAGGGGAACTGAAATAAAAACCCAAACCTTTCTGAAACTGCTTTCTGCCACCCTGGTTCCTCAGCATTGAGAATGCAGATGCTGATGACCCCTTTGCTTTGATAAGTCAAAGTTGAACACTGGTGTTGCCCCTGATCCCCTGATCCCGTGGGCTCAAAGCTGCAGAGCAGATCTGACTGTAGCAGCCATCATACAGAGTTTCTGCTCCTCACTACACTGTCAGCCAGCAGCAGTTAGAGATCCCGGAGCGCGGCGAACAGGAGCAGGCAAACAGGAAGGGACGCGGCAGTTTGCGAGGCAGTTTGCGCAGGCAAAGAAAGCAGGAGTAAGCACGTGGCAGCGCGGAGCAGAGAGCAGAGAGCGGCAGCTAGCTTCCAGAGGGCAGGCACGTGGCTAGACAGGGAGCAACTAGTAGATAGATACATCATGGTCACAACGCGGACAAAAACCACAGTGAAAAAGAATGTGGGGACTCAGACGGAGCTCCCAAGCAGGCATGCAGCAGTGCAAGTCTCTAGCTGCAGTGAATGCCTGTGCCTGGCACTGGTATCAAATGGAACCGGTGACACCGAATGTGTGCGTTGTGAGCAAGTAAATGATCTCCTCAGGCAGGTGGTTAAACTGATAGAAGAGGTTGAGAGACTGAGAACCATTAGAGAATGTGAGAGGGAAATAGACTGGTGGAATCACACCCTGAGGCAGGGGCAGACGGGAGAGGTTGAGGAGATGATGGATCCCCACCCCTCCTGCCACCAGACAGAAGGAGAGGCCTTAAGTGACATGAATGAATGGAAGGAGGTCCGGCCTCGGAAGGGCAAGAAAAAATCCTCCCGACCCCCTCCTCCCTCCCAATTGCCCTTGAAGAATAGGTATGAGGCCTTGGAAATTCAGGGACATGAAAATGTAGTTACAGAGGTAGACTCACCTAGTGAACCACCTAGGACTCGTCAGTCACCCTGTGTCCTTAGGACTTCTTCAATCAAGAAGGAAAGGAGAGTAGTTGTGGTGGGTGACTCCCTTCTGAGGGGGACAGAAGGGCCCATCTGTCGACCGGACCCATCCCACAGGGAGGTCTGTTGCCTCCCTGGGGCTCGGATTAGAGATGTTAAAAGGAAACTCCCTAATCTTGTGGGTCCCTCTGATTACTATCCACTGCTGATTTTTCAGATTGGCAGTGATGAAATTATCACAAGAAATGTAAGGGCAATGAAGAGTGACTTCAGGGCCCTGGGACGGCTAGTTAGGGGGTCTGGAGCACAAGTAGTGTTTGCCTCCATCCCTCCTGTAAGAATGGGTGGGGAGGTATATAGGAAGAGTCTACAGGTCAATGAGTGGCTAAGAGACTGGTGCCAAAGACAGGGTTTTGGTTTTTTTGATCATAGGATGCTATATGAGACACCTGGCCTGGTGGTGACAGGTGGGATGCACCTGTCCCAGAGGGGGAAGAGGCTTTTGGGGCAGGACTTAGCAGGGCTCATTGAGAGAGCTTTAAACGAGATGTGAAGGGGGAAGGGGAGAAAACTGGGTCTGTTAGGGACAAACACAAGAAGAACAAACCAGGGCCCAAAGGCAGGTGGTCTAGGAAGGATTTAGTCCCACCAGTGTGCTCTGTTTGTTTCCTGAAATGTCTGTATGCTAATGCACGCAGCATGGGGAATAAGCAAGAAGAGTTAGAGGTCAGTGTACGGGCTAAGGGTTATGATCTGGTAGCGATAACAGAGACATGGTGGGATAGGTCACATGACTGGAGTGTGGCCATGGATGGTTATGTACTTTTTCGGAAAGATAGGGCGGGGAAGCGAGGTGGTGGAGTTGCTCTTTATGTGAGAGAGCAACTAGAATGTGTTGAGTTTTGTGCAGGGGCTGATGAGGGGCAAGTTGAAAGTCTGTGGGTAAGAATTAAGGGGCAGGCTGGTGTGGGTGACACAGTTGTGGGGGTCTACTACAGACCTCCTGATCAAGGCGAAGAGGTTGATGAGGCCTTCTACAGGCAGCTGAAAGCAGCCTCACAACTTCAGTCCCTAGTCCTCATGGGGGATTTTAACTACCCCTATATCTGCTGGTTGACTCACACAGCCAGCCTTTCACAGTCTAGGAGGTTCCTCCAGTGCATTGATGATAACTTCTTAATGCAGATGGTGGACAAGCCGACTAGAAGAGGAGTGCTGCTGGATCTTATACTAACCAACAAGGAGGGCCTTGTCGAAGAAGTGGTGGTCAATGGCAGCCTTGGCTGCAGTGATCATGAGATGGTAGAGTTCAGGATCCTGTGTGGAAGGAACAGAATACCCAGTAGGACCATAACCCTGGACTTCCACAGGGCAAACTTTGGCCTCCTCAATCAACTGTTAAGAGAAATCCCATGGGACAGGGTGTTAGAAGATAAAGGGGCTCAAGATAGCTGGTCAATATTCAAGGACCACTATTTGCAAGCACAGGATCAGAGCATCCCTATGGTTAGGAAATCTAGTAAGGGAGCTAGGAGGCCAGCATGGTTAAAAATGGAACTGCTGGGAAAACTTCAGTGGAAAAGGAAAATCTACAGATCATGGAAGGGGGGGCTGGTCACTTGGGAGGAATACAGGACTGTTGTCAGAGGATGTAGGGAGGCAATTAGGAAAGCTAAGGCCTCCTTGGAACTTAACCTTGCAAGTCAGGCTAAGGATAATAGAAAGGGCTTTTTCAAATACATAGCTAGTAAAACTAACGCTAGAGGCAATATTGGCCCACTAAGGGATGAGATGGGAGCCCTGGTGACAGAGGATATAAAGAAGGCAGAGGTGCTGAACGCCTTCTTTGCCTCTGTCTTTACTCCTGCAGGGTTTCCACATGAGCCCCAGATTCATTTAGCCCCAGAAGTAGTCAAGATAGATAAGGAATTTGACGTAGTAGATGAGGATTGGGTTAGGGATGAGCTGAGTAATCTGGACATCCATAAGTCGATGGGTCCAGATGGAATGCATCCAAGGGTGCTGAGGGAGCTGGCGGAGGTCATTGCTAGGCCACTCTCCATCATCTTCAGTAAGTCATGGGTAACAGGAGAGGTGCCTGAGGACTGGAGAAGAGCAAATGTCACTCCAGTCTACAAGAAGGGCAAGAAGGAGGACCCGGGTAACTATAGACCGGTCAGCCTCACCTCCATCCCTGGAAAGGTGATGGAACAACTTGTTCTTGTCACTATCTCCAGGCATATCAAGGACATGGGGGTCATCAAGAGCAGTCGGCATGGTTTTATCAAGGGTAAATCATGTTTGACTAACCTCATAGCCTTCTATGAGGAAATTACTAGGTGGATAGATGATGGAAGAGCGGTAGATGTGGTTTATCTTGATTTCAGTAAAGGATTTGACACCGTCTCTCACAGCATCCTTGTAGATAAGTTGACCAAGTATGGGTTTGGTGATCAGGTAGTGAGGTGGATCAGGAACTGGTTGAAAGGAAGGAGTCAGAGAGTTGTAGTTAATGGGGCAGAATCTGGTTGGAGGTGTGTGACTAGTGGAGTCCCTCAGGGGTCGGTACTGGGACCGGTGTTGTTCAATATCTTCATCAACGACTGGGATGAGGGTATAGAGTGTACCCTCAGCAAGTTTGCTGATGACACTAAGCTGGGAGGAGTGGCTGACACACCGGAAGGCCGTGCTGCCATTCAGAGAGAGTTAGACAGGCTAGAGAGTTGGGCAGAGAGAAACATGATGAAGTTCAACAAGGGGAAGTGTAGAGTTTTGCATTTGGGGAAGAACAACACAATGTCCCAGTATAGGTTGGGGGCTGACCTGCTGGAGAGCAGTGTAGGTGAAAGAGACCTGGGGGTCCTGGTAGACAAGAGGATGACCAGAAGCCAGCAATGTGCCCTTGTGGCCAAGAAGGCCAATGGCATCCTGGGGTGCATTAGAAAGGGTGTGGTTAGTAGGTCAAGAGAGGTTCTCCTCCCCCTCTATTCTGCATTGGTGAGGCCGCACCTGGAGTATTGTGTCCAGTTCTGGGCCCCTCAGTTCAAGAAGGACAGGGAAGTGCTTGGAAGAGTCTAGTGCAGAGCTACTAAGATGATTAAGGGAGTGGAACATCTCCCTTATGAGGAAAGGCTGAGGGAGCTGGGTCTCTTTAGTTTGGAGAAAAGGAGACTGAGGGGTGACCTCATCAATGTTTTCAAATATGTAAGGAGTGAGTGTCAGGGAGATGGAGTTAGGCTTTTCTCAGTGATGACCAGTGATAGGACAAGGGGTAATGGGTGTAAATTGGAGCACAGGAGGTTCAAGTTGAATATCCGGAAAAATTTTTTTACAGTAAGGGTGACAGAGCCCTGGAACAGGCTGCCCAGGGGGGTCGTGGAGTCTCCTTCACTGGAGACATTCAAAACCCGCTTGGACACGTTCCTGCACGATGTACTCTAGGTGGCCCTGCTCTGGCAGGGGGGGTTGGACTGGATGATCTTTCGAGGTCCCTTCTAACCCCTAGGATTCTATGATTCTAGGATTCTATGATTCTATGATCCAACCATAGAGCTGAAGGAAGATCTGCTGGAAAATTATTTGTCTCTGTGCTAGTAAAAGAAGGTATGGATATTGTCTTTGATTTTCCAGAAAAGTTTCCTGGAATTAAGTGATGTATTTAAGAAAATCTTCCTTGGGTTCTCCCTGTTTTTTTTTTCCTATCAGAGAGCTGCATCCACAGAGAGAGATGTCCAACAGCAGCTCCATCAGCCAGTTCCTCCTCCTGGCATTTGCAGACAGGTGGGAGCTGCAGCTCTTGCACTTCTGGCTCTTCCTGGTCATCTAACTGGCTGCCCTCCTGGGCAATGGCCTCATCATCACCACCATCGCCTGTGATCACCACCTCCACACCCCCATGTACTTCTTCCTCCTCAACCTCTCCCTCCTTGACCTGGGATCCATCTCCACCATTGTGCCCAAAGCCATGGCCAATTCCCTCTGGGACAACACGGACATCTCCTACAGGGGATGTGCTGCACAGCTCTTGTTCATTTTATTCTTCATTGCAGCAGAGTTTTATCTCCTGACTATCATGTCCTATGACTGCTACGTTGCCATCTGCAAACCCCTGCACTACGGGAGCCTCCTGGGCAGCAGAGCTCGTGTCCACATGGCATCAGCTGCCTGGGGCACTGGGTTTCTCAATGCTCTTCTGCACACAGCCAATACATTTTCCCTGTCCCTCTGCAAGGGCAATGCCCTGGACCATTTCTTCTGTGAAATCCCCCAGATCCTCAAGCTCTCCTGCTCACACTCCTACCTCAGGGAACTCGGGCTTCTTGTGGTCAGTGCCTCTTTATTATTTGTCTTTTTTGTTTTCATATTGGTGTCCTATGTGGAGATCTTCAGGGCTGTGCTGAGGATCCCCTCTGAGCAGGGATGGCGCAAAACCTTTTCCACCTGCCTTCCTCACCTCGCCATGATCTCCCTGTTAATCAGCACAGCCATCTTTGCCTACCTGAAGCCCCCCTCCATCTCCTCTCCATCCCTGGACCTGGTGGTGTCATTTCTGTACTCGGTGGTTCCTCCAGCAGTGAACCCCATCATCTACAGCATGAGGAACCAGGAGCTCAAGTATGCCCTGAAGAAACTGGATGATTGGATGATTTTTCAAAAAGATTAAAATGATTGATTTAATCTGCAATTATCACTTCACATAGCTCATTACAAACCAAACTAGTCTTCAGGGGGGTTTTATTTTGTTTGGTTGAAGATGTGGAGTATTTTGTTTAGATTTTACTCTTTTCCCTTTCAAATTTTTGCCCATATAGGAATGTGCCCTTTTGCATAATGTGATTCTGTATTTTTTTTTCCCTTGAGAGGTGTGTCAGTGAAGAACTGTGTCCTCTCTGTGTGTATTTAAGCAGAATAAAGAACCTTCCAGTGACTGTTTGCCTGAGGCCATTCCTTTGAGACCCTCTCTGGAGCTGCAGGGCAGTGCCTGTGTGCAAAACTGGAGGGGAAAGAGTCCTGGCACAAGGGAAGTGCCTTGGAGCACCAGCACTTGATTTTTTCCAAGCTTGATTTTTTTGGCACTCTGCCAAAAGCCATGGCCATTTCCCTCTGGGACAGCAGGGACATCTCCTACAAGATATGTGCTGCACAGGTCTCTCTTTGTCTCCTTCCATTCAGCAGAGTTTTATCTCCTGGCCATCATGTCCAATGACCGCTACATTGCCATATGCAAACCCCTGCACTACGGGACCCTCCTGGGCAGCAGAGCTCATGTCCACATGGCAGCACCTGGCTGGGGCACTGGCTTTCTCACTGCTCTGCTGCACACAGCCAATACATTTTCCCTGCCCCTCTGCCAGGGCAATGCCCTGGAGCAGTTCTGTGAAATCCCCCAGATGCTCAAGCTCTCCTGCTCACATTCCTACCTCAGGGAAAAAGGGCTTATTGTGGTCACTTCCTGTTCAATATTTGGCTGTTTTGTTTTCATAGTGGTGTCCTATGTGGAGATTTTCAGGGCTGTGCTGAGTATCCCTTCTGAGCAGGGACGGCACAAATCCTTTTCCACGTGCCTCCCTCACCTGGCTGTCATCTTCCTTTTTCTCAGCACAGCCGTGTTTTCCTTCCTAAAGCCCCCCTTCATCTCTTCCCCATCACTGGACTTTGTGGTGGCAGTTCTGTACTCAGTGTTTCCTCCAGCAGTGAACCCTTTCATCTACAGCATGAGGAACCAGGAGCTCAAGGGTTAGTTTTCAAAACTGATCATGATCTTTTTAAAGAAAATTAAATGTGTTACTTTTTCTGCAACTTGTTCATGATCTAACTCTGTACATACCCAGCCAGCCATCAGCCATTTCTTTTCCAATTTATGCCATTATAAGAATGTTATTTTTTTTTGTCCATTCTCATTATTTTTCTATCCAGATTTTTCTTTACCCAGAGTCTTTCATTAAGAGCTGTGCTCTTTCGGATTATTAAAGCAGAATCAAGAACTTTTCGGCAGCTTGTTTTTTTGAAGACCTTTCTTTGAGACCCTCTCTGGAGCTGCAGGGCAGTGCCTGTGTGCAGAACTGGAGGGGAAAGTGTCCTGGCACAAGGGCACTACCTGGGAGCACCAGCACTTTATCTTTTCCAAGCTGTCCACTTTCCACCTCCACAGTCTCCTTCTGCACCCTTGGGTAAGGCCTGAGTGCTCTGGCGGCTTGGTCACAGCCCTGCGGTGTGACTGTCCTGTGCCTGCAGGCAGGGACAGGGCACGGTCACTGCTGTGACAGAGCTGGCCTCCAGCACAGCCCTTCCATCATCACAGGGGATCTCCTCAGCTCAGCTCTTCTTCCACACTTGTTCCCAAGAAGCTGCCCAAGGAGTCGGTTCTGCAGAGATTGTTGCTGTGCTGCTTTCTCTGTGGGCTCCCTGTGATGCCATCATGGTCCCGGGGGGGGGGAGATGGGGACTTAGGACTGGTTCCTTTGTCACTTCTTTGGTGTCCAGAGCCCTCAGGGATGGTGAATGTTCCGCAATAAAGACAGCCCATGGCACTGGAATCAGGCAGGGTACCTCTGAGCACCCTCCATGGGCACCCAAGAGCTTTTGTGGGAGGTGGTCAGGGGCAGTGAGCACAATCAGCTGAGTCTGTCTCCCAGCTTGACCAGCACAGCCCGTGAACAGTCAGGTGTATAAGGAAAAGTGTGTCCAGAAACTCTAGGGAGGTTTTCCTACCCCTCTACTCTGCCTTGTTGAGACCACAGCTGGGATACTGGATCCAGTCTACTGGAGAGAGTCCCAGGAAGAGCAGGGATTATTAAAGGACTTGAGCATCTCATATGAAGAATACCTGAGAGAGTTGGAGCTGTTTAACTTTGAGAAATGAAGGCTGAGGTGGGAATCTTCAGGATGTCCATAAATATCAGAGGGGTGGGTATCAAAAGGAAGGGTCCAATCTCTTGTCAGTGGAAATATGGGTTTAAGCTGGAATATAACAAGTTCAACCTCAACATGAGGAGAAACTTCTTGGCTTTGAGTTGTGGGAGCACTGGAACAAGCTGCCCAGAGAGGCTGTGGAGTCTCCTTTTCTGGAGACTTTGAACATATACCTGTGTGTGTTCCTGTGTGGCCTGCCCTGGGTGATCCTGCTTTGGCAGAGGGATTGGACTTAATGATCTCTAGAGGTCCCTTTCAACCCCTAACATTCTAGGATTCTAGGATTCTATGACCTCAGTCCCTGGGACAGTGATGCGGTCCAGCCTGCTCCAGGCAGGTGAAAGAAAAAGAGGGGATTGCTGAAGCAGAGTGGGCAGGGGACAGAAAGGCATGGGGTGCACCTGGCCTTTAGCAAGACCTTTTGACATGCTCTACCATTGTCCTTTTGTAACCAGACTGGTGATGTCTGGATTTAAGAGGTGGGTGATGTGGTGGGTGGGAAGTTCACGAGATGATGCGGGTTATAGTGCCACGAGTGATCCAAAGTCCTCCTGAAAGGATGTGACAGTGCCTCAGTGTCCAACACTTGTGATAACACTGTTGCCTGTCTTTATATATGGGCATGATCACTTCCCTACTCCTGCTGGCCACGCTATTCCTGATGCAAGTCAGGATATTGGTGGCCTTTTAACCACCAGGGCACACAGCTTGCTTATTCTCAGCTGTCTGTCCACCAGCTCTGACTGAGGCTGATGCTGTGGATGGGATTAAGAAGGGAGTTCCATGGGGACAGGGGCAGGGTTGGCTTCAACTGAGTGGGAGGTGTCCCTACCCATGTGTTGGGGAAACAGTTCAGAAATATACAGGTTGTGAGCAATCCTGACTTACTTCAATTTAGGCTACATTGGGTTAATGGTTATTGAGGCCTAGTTAGAGGCTTTCTGAGAATGAGCTACTGGGAAAGAGATAACTTAATTGGCAACAGAAGAGGAAAATAATTATGTGAGAAGAATCTTTCCGTGAGAATGGTATGTGTGGTTGGAGTACAAGGCCACCTGCTTGATAAGATGGTGTAAACAAGGCTTCTCTATATAAAGTGAGTGCAAGTTGCTAATAAACGATTTCATACAATCATACTGATGTGCACGTGGAATCCTTAAGCCTCCGCAGACTGTTTTCCCACAAATGGCGCCCGAACAGGGACCAAGGGTGGCCCGGACCAGGGTCTAAGGACGGCCCGGACCAGAGACTCTTATGCTGTTGCTTCCAGGAGCGATAAAGACAGCTGGAATAAGAGGGCGAGAAGCCAGTCGAAAGGAGATTGCTGCCCCGGCAGTCTATGTAGCTGGTGCCCGGCTACGGAATAAACGAGCTCGGAATTGAAGAATCTTGCCCTGATCAGGTGAGCGGCTGGGGAGGAGATGGGGTCTACACTCTGATGTACAACAAGAAGAGGCAGTAGTTAAGCTCCTCCAATATATTCTCTCTATGAGAGATTTATTACACGAAGGCAGGACCTTACGTGAATTACTGAAATGGGCACAGGGTAGAGACTTGATCCCCTCGATGGGTACTGTTTTTGAGTTACCTACTTGGGAAGCCATAGGTATTGCCCTATGGGATAAAATTAGCGACGAAGATAAGGAGGCACAACGCTTAGCGACACTTTGGAAATTGATTAAAGAAACCTTAAAAGAAATGAAAAATAAGAGGTCAGCAACAGCCTCAGCATTTGTTGTCTTAACATCTGATCTGCCAGTACCGATGAATGCTCAGGGTATGGACTTGACCTCTAAACAGTTGTTTGAGACACCTAAAATACCCTTACCGGCACCTGAAGGGACTGTACTGATTCAAGCTCAGCCAACTGTGCCATTTGACCCTGGGGGTCGGACGAAAAGCAAAAATGGGACCGAGTAGCAAGACCAAAAGCAACCGAAAACACCACCAGAATCATCGGAGGACCCAGAGGGAGAGAAGCCGGAGAACACAGGCGAGGAATCTTGGAATGCAGACTCCCGACCTTGCAACTGCCTGCCGTGGCTCCCAACTGCTCTGCCACCTTTCCACCTTGGAAGCCTGATTTATCTTCTTGACCACAGTTGCCATCAATTAATCCTCTGCTTCACCTGTCAACACCATCAGTGCCTGCTATAGAGCAACAACCAAGGAAGGAACTGGGACTCGGAGACAAGCAACTAAGGAAACTGCTGAAGAAGCTGACAGAACTGGAGACCAAGGATGAGTATACCCCTGAAAAAACCCTAGTTTTTGCTCCGGGGAACATCCCGAACAATGGGGCACTAATCCATTTTTACCCCCTGATCCATTCCCTATTCCTGCTCCTATTTCCCTTAACCCTTTAACACCCACTGCTCTACCTCTTCCAGATCCAGCATGGGGAGGGGAGGGTAGTGGGGGGGAGTGGTAATGTGTATCCAGTAACTAGATGGAAGGGAATTATTCAAATGCTATAGTTGAAGGAGAAATGGTTCCCAATATGAGTCCAATGGTTTTCCAGTGATTGTGGGACCAGGAGGAGGAGGTCAATGGGTTGCATTAGATTGGGAAATGATAAAAGAAGTCGAAGTTGCCATTGCACAGTACAATTTGAAATCGGTTTGAGTCATTTACTCAATCTCTTTTGCAACATCTTTTTACTGCTCAGTTGTTGATGCCATATGACACAAAAATGCTCATTAATACTCTGTTAAGTCCTTCTCAACAATTGCAATTTCATCATAAATGGTAAATGCTATGTGAAAATGAAGCTGTGATTCCTAGACAGCACACCGATGCATTACAAGGAGTGCAAGCACAAATGTTACTGGGTGCTTGTCCTTTTGTACGTGCAGATTTGCAGACATGGCTTCAAACTGAAGTGTTACAACTTTCACAAGAATTGGCGTATAAAGCTTTGCAAATTGTTCATGATCCTGCACAAGCACCCCCTTTCTTTTACAAATATTAAACAGAGAGAGCAGAGTCATATTCAAAATTTGTGGATCACATATATTCAGTGGTAATGTCACATCTTGATTTGTCAAAAGAGATGAAAAAAAAAAAAAAAAAAAAGAAAAAAAAAAAGAAAAAAAGAAAAAAAATACTCATGAAAAACCTAAACATGCATTAGGACTACTCCCCAAAAGGTGCTACAGCAGCCCAATTCTTAGAAGCTGCTTGAGGTAAAGATCCTTAAGATAAAGCTGCTTAAGAACCATCATTGCAATATAGTTCTCAATATTGATGTATATTGTGGTGCATGGTGCACTGGTGTTTCATACAGAGATAAAAAACTTGGTTAGTAATTATACTTGCAGTTTTGGTTTAGGAAATTGTACCATTTCATTTTGTTTCAGGGTAACTTTACCAGATTTTAGTAGCAATATCATTTCATTTTTGAATCTTCTAGTGGTTGTTAGTTTTTCTTATATATTGGTGAGAAGTAAAACAAAAAACACAGTTATGAGAATGAGTATGCCTTTTTGGAGGCTGGAAGTTGCTGCAGAGAGTGAGAGTTGCTCCTGGTACAGAGAGCACCCCCACTCCTGCCTCCGCAGCCGCTTCTCGCCCCCCCGCACACACTCCTGCTGCTCAGAAAATGAGCCCTGCTGCAGACACCACAGCAGAGAAAAAAAAGTGTGTGTGTGTGTGCTTTTGCTGTTTATAGGCTTGGAGTTTTGTCTCTAAACAATTTTATTTGGCTTTTTGGGCTTCAATTTGGCAACCATGGAGGAAACCAGGACTCCACCGTGCCGTGATCCGGGAGGGGTCTGGGGACGCTTTTGGGGCCCCCCGATAAACTTTTGTCGGATAAGCCTCCTCTACCCCCTTGGTTCTACGCGCCAGTGGACATCTAAACTTCCTCATACTAAAAAGTTATTTAAGCCCTTGCACTGTAGTGTGAAATGTGCTTTTAGTATTGTGTTGTATTGATAACAGGTTTTTGTTAATGTTGTAATTCATGTGATCGTTTATATGTTGATTATGGGATGCGTCATCTATATGTTCACTGTTGGTTATGCTATTTTGTTGCACTGCTAAGCAGATGAACTTAACTTCTGATATTTTAAAACAGATGCTAAAAGATGTTGACAGTGTCAGACATGCAGTTTTACAAAGTGGTGCTGCCACTGACTTTTTATTGTTAGCTTTTAGGTTATGCTTGTGAAGACTTGGCTAGAGTGTATTTGCATAAATTTATCTGATCATTCAGAGTCAATTCACAACCAAAAACTATTGATTAAGATAGCATGAAAAAGTTGACTGTTGTATATACTGGGTTAAATGAATGGTTAAATCATTTAAGGATATAGGGATAGCTTAGAGATTTAATTAGACAAGGTTTATCAATTATATTTGTTATTATTGGTTTTGAAGAAAAAAAAAAACACAAAAACAAAAACAAAAACAAAAAAAAAAAAAAAAAAAGGGACCAAGCGCGATGTCAAGACATCGCTGGAGTGGACCCGAGAGGGACAGATCGTTTTCCCCCTAATGCAAGACTATTTGGTTTGGTTGCTGTGAACTTCCACAGACTTGCAAATAGCCTTGGGACAGCTTAGCGGGAAAATAGCGAATTCTTACCCCTAATATCGCATGTTACCACTTTTATCTAACATGCAGTAGGAATCATGTAGTTTTTTTTGTCTGACAGTCCAGTGGACGGCATAATGGTCTTTACGGATGCTGGAAGAAAATCCCATAAAGTTGTTACCCGGGAGGAGACGCCTGGGCAATGGAAAGAACATTAGAACATTTAATTCAAGGGAAGTCATTTGACTCTTTGCAAACCCTTGAACTCACCGCGGTTATTTGGGTTTTTGAAACGTGGAATAATACTGCTGTAAATATAGTCTCTGATTCACTTTATGTAGTAGGTATTGTTTTAAGAATGTATCATGCCATTTTGAAGGAAATTTCAAATAAGCATTTGTATTTCTTATTGCAGAAGTTATTAAGACTCTTAGCAGAAAGAGAACATCCTTATTTTATCACTCATATCCGGAGTCATTTTAGTGACTGAGGTTTGGCTATCGGTAATAACGGACCTGACTATTTAGTTGCACCAGCGTGGACTGGTCCTTCTGTTGATGTTTTTTTTCACAAGCTCGACAATCTCATGCATTTTTCCATCAAACTGCTAAAGTGCTAGCGAAGCAATTTCATTTACCTCTGGGGGATGTCCAAGGAATTGTGAAATCTTGTCCTGATTGCCAAAAGGTTGATTTGGTATTGGGATGGAAGTCAGTCCTAAAGGTTTGAAATCCTTGGAACTGTGGCAAATGGATGTCACTCATGTACAACAGTTTGGACGCTTAAAATATGTGCCTGTTGTTATAGATACTTTTTCTATGGCCGTTTGGGCCTCTGCTCAGACTGGTGAGGCAACGAAACATGTTATCAGACATCTATATGTATCCTTTGCTGTTATTGGAGTACCTCAGTCTATTAAGACAGACAATGGCCCCGCTTATTCTTCTGCTCGTTTTCGACAGTTTTGTGGACAATGGAGTATTCGACATGTTACTGGTATTCCTCATAACCCTACAGGACAAGCAATAGTGGAACGTTGCCATTCGGTACTAAAGACACTCCTTGAAAGACAAAAAGGGAGGAGGAAGGGAGTCCTCCTCAGGACCGGTTAAGTAAGGCTGTGTATGTCATGAACTATTTACGCCTTACAGGAGAACGTACAGAACCTCCGATACTGATTCACGAAAAAGCTTTAGCAGACTTTGCTTCAGAACCTTCCACAAAATTTTGGTGGAATTCAAGAATTCCATCACTGGACAATGGGAAGGGCCAGCAGAAGTGAAACTGACTGGTCGAGGTTATATGTGCTTACTTACAGGTACTGGAGTGCGTTGGGTACCGAGCAGATGGATTCGACCATGGAAACAAATGCCTTTAAATGTGGATTCACAGTGATAATATTTCTGATACAAGTATTTGGTTTGGGAGATTGTATTGATTTATTTTAGGCTGATTCCACCAGATTTTAGTAGTAATAGTGTTTTGGTTTTTAAAGTTTTTGGTAGGTTTTGTTAAATTTTTCTCATATATTGGTAAGGAGTATGATACATTAACGAGAATGTTTTTCAGAGGCCGAGAATTGCTGCGGAGAGAAAGAAACTTCCCCCCCCCGACTCTTTCCCCCGCGGCTGCTTTTCAACCCCCCTTTGTGTGCCTGGCGGTGCTGCCAGCAAGGCTGCTACAGCTGCAGGTGCTGCCTCTGCCCCCGCAGATACTGTAGCTGTGAGCCCTGCTGGGAGGGGGAGGAAAGGACACCACATAGCCTCATTAAAAAGACAAAAAAAGAAAGTTTCTCTAATGCCTTCTCAAAGGTATGAAGCAGAAGTGGGAAATATTTTTACATAGTACTGGGCATCAAATATCCAGGCCTGAATTTTGGTAGGCAATAACTTGAGGGTTACCTGCTACTCATGAAAGATAGTGATATTTTCTTTTCTTTGACAGGAGATTTTAGCTATCCGTGAAATAGAATCTTTTTAATGTGTTACGCCATACAAAAGATGAAGACATTTACAATCAAAAAAAAAAAAAAAAAAAAGGGAAAAGACAAGGGAAGAGCATATACCCCTATGAGAAGAAAAAAGAGCGTGACCTCATGATGAGAGCACTAATGAGTTATCAATAACATTTGTGATCAAACTGGTCAATGCAACAATTAGGCCTAGAATATAAGTGAAAATTTGAAATTTGGGTTTCTTGCTGTTTCATTTGTATCACACATAGCAAGAGGAAAAGCCTTTGGTAAGAATTGATAAAAATCATAAAATATACCAGTTAGCTTGTTGACTTACAGATTTAATTAGGCAAGGCTTATCAGTTATATATGTTAGTATTGCTTTTATATTACTAGTATGTTATTATTACCTTTGTATTAGTATATATGTTATTATTGCTTTTGCATTATTGGTATGTTATTGCTTTGCATTATTAGTATGCTGCTTATGACAACGTATCATTAGCATGTTATCTTATGTAACGAAATAAGTCAGAATTGCTCAAAAAAAAAAAAGGGGAATATGTTGGGGAAACAGTTCAGAAATATACAGGTTGTGAGCAATCCTGACTTACTTCAATTTAGGCCACATTGGGTTAATCGTTATTGAGGCCTAGATAGAGGCTTTCTGAGAATGAGCTACTGGGAAAGAGATAACTTAATTGGCAACAGAAGAGGAAAATAATTATGTGAGAAGAATCTTTCCGTGAGAATGGTATGTGTGGTTGGAGTACAAGGCCACCTGCTTGATAAGATGGTGTAAACAAGGCTTCTCTATATAAAGTGAGTGCAAGTTGCTAATAAACGATTTCATACAATCATATTGATGTGCACGTGGAATCCTTAAGCCTCCGCAGACTGTTTTCCCACACCCATGCCTGCAGGGGGTTGGAACTACATGATCTTTAACCCTTCCAACAAAACCCATTACATGATTCCTTTGTTCTGTGACACAATCTCAGCCAGTTCCAGGCCTGGGCGTCTCCACAGCCACCACCAGGGCTTTGTGATGCAGCATCTGGTGCCTGGACACCATTGTCATGGGGGTCTCTGTGGTGACCATGGGCATATATAAGTGGTGTGGACAACTGGAGTGCCCATTACCAGGGAGAGCACCTTCCTCAGGAGTCAGCAGCTGCCATGGGTGGCCATGGAATGTCTGTGGCAGAAAATGCCCCAGATGTCCATGGAGAAGGAGGTGGAAGCCTGCTCCCAGCCCTCCACAAGACCCCAAGGTCAGTGAATGAAGGAAGGGCCAGCACAGAAGTTCCCTTGCAGGCTGTGGGGAGAGGGCAGCTGTCCCCTACAGCCTATGGAGGAGCAAGGAGGGGCAGATGTGGATCTGCAGCCCTGGAGTACCAACACCAGGGTGATTTAAGTTTTTATCTTAAATATACAAAATTTTTTTTAATAAGTCGCATTTGAGCAACATGAGTATGTGTCCTGGTCTGGGCCAGGATAAAGGTGATTTTCTGTCTTGTACTTTTGCTTTTAGCTAAGTCTCTTGTAAGTAGTTGCACTTGCTGAAATTAACAGCGAGTTTCTCAGACAGTGTGTGTTTCTAGGATTGATAACACTTGATG
The DNA here is from genome assembly GCA_023079485.1 of Archilochus colubris. Classification (NCBI taxonomy): domain Eukaryota; kingdom Metazoa; phylum Chordata; class Aves; order Apodiformes; family Trochilidae; genus Archilochus; species Archilochus colubris. The sequence continues at coordinate 16,811,054 of CM041114.1, read as the reverse complement.
TTTATAGTTACTGATAGAGACTGGTATGCAGAGCCAAGGACACTGCTCAGCTCTGAGGAAAACATTTTACCGTCCAGGAGGATACAGAGGTCCCACCTGAGCCCTCCTTTGGGGAGGAACAGACAAGATAGATGCCAGAATTGACCAAACAGAGTATTCCATCCCATATACGTCACACTCAGTATAAATTTGAGGCATCACGAGGGCCGAGCCAGATCTTTTCCGGATTTCCAGATTTCCAGACTTCTGGATTTCCTGATTTCCCTTCCTCCCTTCCTTCACCCGGCATCCTGGAAGGATCCTGTCCGTTCGTCTGCCTGTGGTCCTGATCCGTGCCAGCCCATATCTGTGTGTTCCTGCCTCCGGTTCCCGACTGCTGCCGACACCAGGAGTCCAGCCTGGACTTTCCCAGGGCTGCCCTACAGCCTCGGTGGTGACGTGAGAGTTATTGGCGGAAAGGAGGGAGGAATGTGGTTTCCATTTTTCTGTATATTTGTATATATTTAGTAATTTTTCCTATTTATCATTACTGTTCATTAAAGTTGTGTAGTTTAGTTTCCAACCCATAAGTCTCTCTCCCTTATTCTCTCTCCTTTCTTTATCAAGGAGAGAGAGATTAATAGAGAGCGTCTGTTATTCGGTTTAATCGCCGGGCCAGTGTTAAACCGTGACAGACTTATTTTGGCGCCCAACGTGGGGCCCGAGCTAATTGGCTCGAGTCCAGTTTAAATTTTGACTAAATTTCCAGAACAGTTTGAATTCCAACTCCAGTGAAAGAATGGCTTTCCTGAGCTGGATTCAGACCTTGTTCTTTGGAAATTTCACAGGGTTGGAGATTAAACCAATTGTGCGGTACCTTTGGTATTTAGGGTATGCAATCTGTCTTTTTGCAGCTGGGATTGCTGTTGCTTTGTGGTTTGTTCTTCGTAAGAGTTGCTTAAGAACCATCATTGCAATATCTTCCTCAATACTGGTGTATATCATGGTGCATGGTGCAGTAGTGTTTCATACAGAGATAAAAAACTTGGTTGGTAATTACACTCCCAGTTTTAAATTGGAAAATTATACCATTCCATCGTATTTTGAGCTGACTCCACCTGATTTTAGCAACAGTAGCATTTCATTTCTCAATATTCTGGTGGGTGTTGTTAATTTCTCTCATATATTGGTGAGGAGTAACACAAAAACCACAGTAATGAGATTGAGTATGCCTTTTCGGAGGCCGAGAGTTGCTGTTCGGAGATTGAGAGCTGCTTCTCGTACAGAGAGCACCCCCACTCCTGCCTCCACAGCCGCTTCTCGCCCCCCCTCACGCAAGGGCACAACTCAGATAAGGCCGGCCAGCATCGCCAGTGTATCTGCTACAGCTCCAGTTGCTGTGTCTACTCCCAAAGACACTGCTGCTGCTAAGAAAGCAAGCCCTGCTGCTGCCACTGCTGCAGATGCCTCAGCCTCTCCCCCTCAGCCCACACAGTTACTTGTAAAACCTGTAACTAGGAGAAAAGGAAAACAAGGGAAATCAGAAACGAGCCGTAACCCTTCCAAGTCTGAACAAGATGACCAGGTGATAGAGGAAATAGAGGATACTGCCTCTCCTCGTAGAGCAGCTAGCGCAGAGTCAGATGAGGACTCAGACTCAGAATCTGCTCAGCCCTATTCCATGAGAGACTTGCATACTCTGAGAAAAGACTACAGCCGTTTTTCAGGTGAACCACTTCTCTCTTGGTTACTCCGATGCTGGAATGAGGGGGCTGCTACTATAACATTAACTCAGAAGGAAGCCAGGCAGTTGGGATCCCTGGCCAAAGATGCAGGTATTGATCGGGCATTTGGGGAAAAGGCTGGAACTACCAGCCTGTGGAAGCGACTCTTATCAGCTGTAAGGGAGAGATATCCCTATAAAGAGGAAATAGACTGCCCACAGATCAAAGCATCCAGACTTGGAAAAGCTATCAGGTATCTCGAAGAATTGGCTGTGCGAGACATGATCTATAATAATGATGACATTGAAGATCCCTATCACGTACCATGCCCTAAACCTATGATGCAAAGGTTTGTGCATGCTGCACCACCACCTTTTAATCATACACTATCAGTAATGCTATGGGTTCCTGCAGAGGTAGATGCAACTGTGGGTGATGTGATTAAAACTGTACGAGAGTGTGAAGATGCTGTCATAGCTCCTTGTCGGGCCTGGGTCTCAGCTATCAAGAGAGCATCTGAGGAATGGCATTCACCCCTTTCTCCTCAGACAGATGGAGGACACCGCATTGCAGCCATTAAGAGGAGACGCCCTCCTATGAGACAGAATCAAGAGAAACAGAAATCAGCAAGAGGGACCCTATGGGCGATCCTGTGTGAGTATGGAGAGGACATGAAAAAGTGGGACAAGAAACCTACTGCTGCCCTACAGGACCGAGTGTTTGAGTTGATAAGTAAGCTGAAGGCAAAAGGAGGTCCTTCTAAAAAGATGGCTGCTCAAGTCTCCAGTGTAGAGTTACCCGATCCAAAAATGCTGGTGACTCAAGATCCCTGCACACCAGGTGTGAGTACTGGGGATGCAAGCTCCAGTAATGCACATACTGACAATGCTGTATGTGCTCAAGCTTAGAGGTGCCCTGCCTCCAGCCAGGTGGAGGAGAGGGACAACCGAATCTATTGGATTGTGTGGATTCGATGGCCTGGCACATTAGAGCCACAAAAGTATAAAGCCTTGGTGGACACTGGTGCACAGTGCACCCTAATGCCATCGAATCAGAAAGGCACAGACTCCGTCACTGTAGGGGAACAACATAAGGAGTCTGCTAATCACCAAGGAGTGGGTGTGAGCCACTACACCTGTGCCCAGTTGAAGCAGGGCCCCACGGAGCATGTGCGAGGCCGTGGACCAATAAATAGTGAGTCTCACATCCACCGGGCAGCTCACTCCAGAGCTAGCTTCGAGCGTGGCTGGTTGCGTTCTCGGCAGCAGGCTAATCTCGCAGCAACTCTACGTTAGGCTACGTCGCTCATCTATCCAGCCCGGCGACGCCAACCTTGCTCTCCTCTCTCTACATCTGGTGGAGAATGCGGGCATAGACCCTCGGTCTAAGCCAAACACTTTCGTCAGAGCGAAGACCCGGCGTGAACAACAGCCCTATTCGGGTAGGAAAACTTCTTATTCTTTCTAATTACCACAAAAATGGGTTTGGCTACAAGCACCCCCTCCGAACAGGGACCAGCACACTCTGCACGTGCTACCTGTATGCTTTGGAGGGAGGTCCGAGACCTACTAAACGAACTTCATGAGAAGGAAGCTCAGAAGAATATAAAAGAGGTGGAAGCCACCTGGAAAATGGTGATGAGCTCCCTAGAGGAGATAAAAAATGAGGTAAGGATCACCATTACTGCCATAGACGAAACACCGAAAAACGGCAGCCTCGTTAAGACACCACCCCCGGTGATAGAAGACGCCGTGGTTCCCTCGGCACCTCCACTGCCAACTGAGACTGAGGGAACCAAAAAGGCTTTCCCAATTTTGACAACTAATAGCTTTGCCGTTAAAGGAATGAGAGGGAAAGTCCACCATACCGTGGCCGAATTCCTCTCCGACTTCGAACGTCAGAAGGAAAAAGCATCAGGAAGTGCAAACCCATCAATAAGCGAAAGAGAGCCCCCCAACCCAGGAAGTAAGGGCAACGAGGCGACAACCATCCCATCAGCCACCCCGGTGGGACCAGAATCGTCAATAAAAGCATTGCTAGAACAAACCGCCCAGACGGTAAAGTCACTAGAAAGGCGAATATCAACCTTGGAGCAGAGGACCTCGTTTCAAACTTACAGGGAACCACCCTCCATCCTCGACGATGATGAGGAAACCACGCCTACGCCAATACTACCAAAGCAAAACAGCCAGGGCACCCCCACGTCCCAACCCGGACGATGGTCCGGCATCATCCGTGACGCCATCGTCGAGGGGGGCTGGGAGCCCAGTAACAAGGCGTTCCCTATTATCTATGACAACAATGGGCCGCCTATTTACGAACAACACGGCTGGAAAACGCTCCAGCAGGCTAAAAAGACCTTAAGGGAAGAGGGGCTGAGATCGGAAAGCGGCCAAGCCATCCTGGACTGGCTATTCACAGCGGATACCAACTGTCCACTGGATTGCCGAAATTTGGCCAGATATTTGCTCACTCCATCCCAGCAGATCGTCTGGGTAAAGGAATGGGAGCGACTGGCTCACATAGAGGCAAACCGCCCCCGAATAGCCGGCGACCCGTTAACAGGAATAACGGGCGAAATGCTGACAGGGGCAGGACAGTACGCAGACATGCAAATTCAGTTGCAATTTCCACCGCCGATACACCACGCCGCAGCACGGCTGGCCCGACAAGCGTTCAATGTGGTCCCTGAACCCACCCCGCTTCCGTCGTTCACCGCGGTAAAGCAAGGAGTGAACGAGCCTTTCCAACACTTCGTGGATAGACTATGGCAGGCGGTTACGGCTCAGTCCGAACTAGGAGCCGAGCAAAGAGATGCAATGTTTAAACTCTTACAGCTGGGGTTTCAGATATGTTAGAGGTCGCGGCTAGAGCCACCCAAAATCAACAACACCAGGGGATGGCCAGCGCCTTTGCCGCAGCCCTGGAACCCACCCAAAAACTACTCGCGGCAGTAGCACAGCGTCTGGGTGGACAAAGGCAGTTTACCAGGAAAAAGATCTACCAAAGAAACCCCACCAACAACCAAAGAAACTTCACCAACAATCGAAGAAACCCCGCCTCCCTCTGCCGACGATGCGGAATATCGGGGCACTCCACAACGAGATGCTCGGCCACGGTCTGGTGCGACCGATGCCAAACGGACACCCACAGCACCGAATCGTGCTGGTCGGCAAAAAACTGGCGCGGCAGCGCGCAGGGCCCCCGCGCCTGGACACAAGTGGCAGGGCCAGCGCTCTACAACGACTCTCCGCTCCTGCCACAAGAGGGAGCCTTGGTTTCGACGTGCCCTGTTCAATAGATACGACGTTAATAACAACTCGAATTTACCAGCTACCAACTGGGATTCGCGGACCGATACATAAGGAAAATGGAACGATTGGGGCTCTACTGATAGGACGATCATCAACGGGTATGGCAGGACTCGTTGTGCTACCCGGAGTCATAGATGCCGACTCAACGGGGGAAATAATGGTGACTTGCTTCACATTAGCGCCTCCCCTAGTAATCAAGGCCGGGACCAAGGTAGCACAACTAGTCCTCATCCCAAAAATAAATTTGGGAAAAAATACCCACACACCGCGGGGCGACCAAGGCTTTGGGTCATCAGGCAATACAGTAGTAAGCCTGGTTCAACAAATGAAAAGTAGACCCATTATAGTCATAAAAATGGTCGCGAAAAACGAAGGAAAGACAATTTCGGTGATGATGGATACGGGGGCCGACGTTACGATTATCAATCATAACGTATGGCCCCACCACTGGAAATTGGTACAAGCCCGCGATGCTGTCCAAGGAGTGGGTGGTGGATCCACCCCCCAACAAGCCCTGGAGCCAATCCAACTCCATTTTCCAGAAGGACAAAAAATATCCGTGTGTCCGTACGTCCTAAACTTACCAGGACAACTCGGAGGTCTGATCGGGAGGGAGGTTCTGAGCCAGCTTGGAGCAGTGCTATCCATCCCCGAACCCACCCGACCCCTCCAGGATTTTCAATAAGGGCCACTGCGAAAGTGCCGCCGACACCCAGGCTAAAATGGAAGTCAGATATCCCTGTCTGGGTGGAGCAGTGGCCGTTACAAAAAGAGCGGCTTCAAATCGCGAAAAAATTGGTGAAAGAACAACTTGACGCAGGTCATATACAACCATCGGTCAGCCCGTGGAACACACCTATATTTGTGGTTCCCAAAAAATCGGGCAAATGGCGGTTAATTCAAGACCTACGTAGAGTCAACGACCAGATGTGGCCAATGGGCGCCCTCCAACCCGGGATGCCCTTACTCACGATGCTACCTAGAGATTGGCACCTTCTGGTCCTTGACCTGAAAGACTGTTTTTTCAACATTCCTCTACACCCCGAAGACGCAGCGCGATTCGCGTTCACAGTTCCTTCTATCAACAAGGGTGAACCAGTGAAAAGGTATGAATGGGTCGTCTTACCGCAGGGGATGAAGAACTCCCCCACAATATGCCAAATGTATGTAGCTTGGGCTTTGTCGCCAATCCGCAAAGACATGCCGGATACAATAATTTACCATTACATGGACGACATATTATTTTGTCAAGAAGCTCCGTTCCCCGAAGATTTCAACCAGGCAGTGACCAACCACCTGAAAACAAAAGGACTAGTAGTGGCTCCAGAGAAGATGCAAGCGAAATCGCCGTGGAGCTACTTGGGATGGAAAATAACCCACGCAATGGTGAGACCCCAAAAGTTGGAAGTAACAAGTTCAGTTAAAACTCTGAACGATGCCCAAAAATTAGTGGGCGAACTTCAGTGGGTCAGACCCATACTAGGTCTCACCAATGCGGACATCCACCCTTTCCTGTCACTGCTACGAGGCACACATCCAGGAGCATTAGTCCACTGGACAAATGACCATAATGAGGCATTAAAACGGGTCGTCCACAAACTAACAACCGGCTATGCGGACCGGCGAGACGCGACGCAACCCATTGGAATTTGGGTATGTAGCCACCCAACATACCCATTCGCGCTGCTACTCCAGGACTTTAACTGGAATAAAGTAAATGAGGAATATTCATACGATACGGAAAAACATCGACACAAACGGAGCTCCTCAAATTCGGACTCCATAGCTATCTTGGAGTGGTTATTCACCCCACACACTCCACGGAAGAGCATATGGCAGCGAACGGAAATAATAGCATATCTAATACAAAAAGGACGGCAGCGTTGCCTGGAAGTAGACGGCCAGGAACCGGGATGGATCAGCATCCCCATAAGAACAGCCGATTTTGACTGGCTGTTACAACGCTCCGATCCTTTGCAAATAGCATTATTCGGCTATTCTGGGGAAGTCTGCCACGGAGACCCAAAACATAAACGTCTTCAGGCAATCAGTCAGTTCCAGTGGGTCGAACGTCCCTCGGTATCAGAGCGCCCAGTGTCCGGCGTTACAGTATTCACCGATGCCGGAAAGAGATCAAAAACGGCCGCCTGCGTATGGCAAAACAAAGGCCAATGGGAACAACATCTAATTCCGGGCGCTGCGGAGGACAACTTACAAACCCTGGAACTGCTGGCCATCATTTGGGCTCTCACCCAGTGGAAACAGACTCCCCTTAATATCGTCTCCGACTCACAATATGCAGTCGGAGTGGCCAATCGCATAGAAGATGCTATTATTAAACCCATACAGAACAAGCGGCTGCTGGAGCTCTTCCATATGTTACAACGAGCATTAAAAGTCCGGACGGAGCCCTGTTGCATATTGCACATCCGAAGTCATAAAACATCCTTGGGACTAGGGGAAGGTAATGCAAAGGCTGACTCTCTGGTCAGCCTAGGACTCCAGAGCCCGGTAAGTCAGTTTGCTAAGGCTCAAAACAGCCACTCCCTATTCCCTCAGAATGCAAGGGCATTGAAGCGCATGTTTTCCATCCCGTGGGAGGACGCAAAAGGAATTGTTAGAGCATGTCCTCAATGCGCACAATTTGGCCCTGCCCTAGGAATGGGAGTAAACCCACATGGGTTGCAAGCTGACGAAACCTGGCAAATGGACGTCACCCATGTCCCAGAATTCGGACGTTTAAAATATGTCCATGTGTCGATAGACACTTTTTCAGGCATGCTCTGGGCAACAGCCCAGACAGGGGAAAAAGCTCTGCATGTGGTTCGACATCTGACCAGTTGTTTTGCTGTTATGGGGGTCCCCCAAGTAGTAAAGACCGACAACGCACCTGCCTATACAGGCGTGAAGGTCAAACAATTTTTTGCTACTTGGGGGATAAAACACATTACAGGAATCCCTCATTCGTCTACAGGGCAAGCGATAGTAGAAAGAGCTCATCGCACCCTGAAGACGTACTTACAGAAACAAAGAGACAGCAAGGACTTGGATCCACAGATGCGGCTGGGCAAAGTACTTTTCACGTTAAATTTCCTTAGCCCAAGCCGTGAATCACAGCAACCCCCTGTGGTGCTACACTATTCATCGCAAAAAGTCCACCGCATGCCAGATATCCAAATCTTCTATAAAGACCCAGCAACAGGCCAGTGGCTAGGGCCCAAGCCGCTGCTGTTCACCGGGAGGGGCTACAGCTGTGTGTCCACGGACCACGGACCCCTCTGGGTGCCCAGCAAGTGGACGCGCCCTGCCACATATACACCAAAAAGGGACAAATAGATCAACAACACCCCTGCCCCCCCTTTAAAAAAAAAAAAAAAAAAAAAAAAGGGGGGAAATGTAGGGGAACAACATAAGGAGTCTGCTAATCACCAAGGAGTGGGTGTGAGCCACTACACCTGTGCCCAGTTGAAGCAGGGCCCCACGGAGCATGTGCGAGGCCGTGGACCAATAAATAGTGAGTCTCACATCCACCGGGCAGCTCACTCCAGAGCTAGCTTCGAGCGTGGCTGGTTGCGTTCTCGGCAGCAGGCTAATCTCGCAGCAACTCTACGTTAGGCTACGTCGCTCATCTATCCAGCCCGGCGACGCCAACCTTGCTCTCCTCTCTCTACACGTCACTATTTCTGGAGTGACGGGGGGATCTAAAGAACTGACTATTGTGAAGGCTGATGTGACCCTCACTGGAATAAAGTGGCATAAACACCCGATAGTGACTGGTCCAGATGCTCCGTGCATTCTTGGCATAGACTACCTCAAGGGAGGTGACTTCGAGGACCCGAAAGGGTACCGCTGGTCCTTTGGTACTGCAGCTATTAAGACTGAGAATGCAGAATGGCTGCATGCTTTGTTTGGCCTTTCAGATAAATCCTTTGTAGTGGGATTGCTGAGAACTACAAACCAGCGGCTGCCAACTGCTACTTCAGTAGTGCACCGTAGACAATATCGTGTCAACAGAGATGCTGTGATCCCCATTCACAAGCTGATCCGGCAATTAGAGAGCCAAGGAGTGATCAGCAAGACTCATTCACCCTTCAACAGTCCTGTATGGCCAGTGAAAAAGCCAAATGGAGAGTGGAGGCTGACAGTGGACTATCGTGCCCTGAATGAGGTTACACCACCACTAAGTGCTGCTGTGCCGGACATACTAGAACTTCAGTACGAGCTGGAGTCAAAGGCAGCCAGGTGGTATGCTACTATTGATATTGCTAATGCATTTTTTGCTATTCCTATAGCACCAGAATGCAGAGCACAGTTTGCCTTCACCTGGAGAGGTGTCCAGTACACCTGGAATCGACTGCCCCAGGGGTGGAAACACAGTCCTTTTTAGGAACAGTTGGTTTCTGGAGAATGCATATTCCTTTTTATAATCAGATTGTGAAACCTCTCTATGAGGTTACTCGGAAGAAGAAAGACTTTAAATGGGGCTCAGAACAACAAGCTGCTTTTGAGGGTATTAAACAGGAGATTGTGCAGGCAATGGCCCTTGGACCAATTCGAACAGGGCCAGACATCAAAAATATTCTTTACACCGGAGATGGAGGTGATGGTCCTTCATGGAGCCTCTGGCAGAAAGCTCCAGGAGAGACTCGAGGCCGACCTCTAGGATTTTAGGGTCGAAACTACAAAGGCTCCGAAGCGAACTACACAACTGCTGAAAAAGAGATATTGGCCGCATACGAAGGAGTTAGAGCTGCTTCGGAAGTGATTGGTACTGAAGCACAGCTCCTCCTAGTGCCACGATTACCTGTACTGGGTTTTATGTACACAGGTAGAGAATCTTCCCATCATGCTACCGATGCTACCTGGAGTAAATGGATTGCTTTAATCTCACAAAGAGCTAGGATAGGAAGACTCAATCGTCCAGGAATTGTAGAAGCAATAACACATTGGCCAGAAGGCAAACACTTTGGAATGCCACCAGGAAAAGTGGTAAAACGGGCTGAAGAAGCCCCACCATATGACCAACTACCAGAGAATGAGAAACAATATGCTCTTTTCACTGATGGATCCTGTCGTCTGGTAGGAGGCCATCGAAGGTGGAAAGCTGCCGTATGGAATCCTAAACGACTAGTTGCAAAAACAGATGAAGGAGATGGTGAATCAAGTCAATTTGCAGAGGTAAAAGCTATCCAATTGGCTTTGGACATTGCTGAACAAGAAAAGTGGCCGAGACTTTATCTCTATACTGACTCATGGATGGTAGCAAATGCCTTATGGGGTTGGTTAAAGCAGTGGAAGCAAAACAACTGGCAACGTAGAGATAAACCTATTTGGGCTGCTGAACTTTGGAAAGACATTGCTACTAGGTTAGAGAAACTTGATGTAAAAGTGCGTCACGTAGATGCCCACGTACCTTCATATCGAGCTACCGAGGAACATCGAAACAACCAACAAGCAGATGAGGCTGCTCAAGTGTTCCAAATAGATCTGGACTGGGACCATAAAGGTGAACTGTTTTTGGCCAAATGGGCCCACAATGCTTCAGGTCATCAAGGCAGGGATGGAACATATCGATGGGCTCGTGACCGATGGGTGGATTTATCTTTGGACTCTATTGCGCAGGTTATCCACGATTGTGACATATGTGCTGCAATTAAGCAAGCTAAAAGGTTGAAACCTCTATGGTATGAAGGGAGATGGTCAAAATATAGGTATGGGGAGGCCTGGCAAGTCGACTACATCACATTGCCTCAACCTCGCCAGGGTAAGCGCTATGTGCTTACAATGGTGGAGGCAAGTACAGGATGGCTGGAAACATATCCTGTGCCTCATGCCACAGCCCGGAACACTATCCTGGGCCTAGAGAAACAAGTCTTGTGGAGACATGGTACACCAGAGAGAATTGAGTCAGATAATGGAACTCATTTCAAAAATAGTCTTATAAACAACTGGGCTAAAGAACATGGCATTGAGTGGATATACCATATCCCCTATCATGCACCAGCCTCAGGTAAAATTGAAAGGTACAATGGTCTGTTAAAAACTACCTTAAAAGCAATGGGTGGTGGAACTTTCAAAAACTGGGACAAGCACTTGGCAAAAGCTACCTGGTTTGTTAATACCAGGGGTTCCATCAATCGAGCTGGTCCTGCTCAGTCAGATCTTCTACACACAGTAGATGGGGACAAAGTGCCTGTGGTGCATGAGAAGAATCTGCTAGGGAAAACAGTTTGGATTTATCCTGCCTCGGGCAAAGGCAAACCCATTCGTGGGGTTGCTTTCGCTCAAGGGCCTGGACACACTTGGTGGGTGATGATGAAAGATGGAGAAGTACAATGTGTACCACAAGGGAATCTAACACTAGGTGAGAATTCCTAATTTCTGCTTGTCTAGTTTAATCAGTAATGCATGGACTCTTTGGGAGTCATGAACTTGTATCCCACCATAACTACTGTTATGTGAACTGTTGCATAAACTAACAGTGTTCTATGAGTGTTTTTCAGGATGATTTTGTGATGATGAAACCAGAACTAGGTTCATCGGCTGGCATCCAGTAACTTCCTTGAAATTACCATCTGCAACCTGCAACTTGTGGACCATGGACATGAACTGTGAAGACTGGTCCTTCTTTTGAGAATCTGCTACAATAGATGAACATCTGCAATTGTAGACTGAATTCCATAGTGAATTTTAGCACAGAGAGATAGTAATAATTTGTGTATAGATATGTTTAGGGATAAGAGTTAGTAATGATTGGAGCATGACGCAAATGGTATGGAATAAGGGGTGGAATGTCCTGGTTTGGACCAGGATAAAGGTGGTTTTCTGTTTCTGTACTTTTGCTTTTAGCTAAGTCCCTTGTAAGTAGCTGCACTTGCTGAAACTAACAGCAAGTTTCTCAGTGTCTGTTTCTAGGATTGATAACACTTGATGTTTACAGTTACTGCTAGAGACTGGTATGCAGAGCCAAGGACACTGCTCAGCTCTGAGGAAAACATTTTACCGTCTAGGAGGATACAGAGGTCCCACCTGAGCCTTCCTTTGGGGAGGAACAGACAATATAGATGCCAGAATTGACCAAACAGAGTATTCCATCCCATATACGTCACACTCAGTATAAATTTGAGGCATCACGAGGGCCGAGCCAGATCTTTTCCGGATTTCCAGACTTCTGGATTTCCTGATTTCCCTTCCTCCCTTCCTTCACCCGGCATCCGGGAAGGATCCTGTCTGTTCGTCTGCCTGTGGTCCTGATCTGTGCCAGCCCATATCTGTGTGTTCCTGCCTCCGGTTCCCGACTGCTGCCGACTCCAGGAGTCCAGCCTGGACTTTCCCAGGGCTGCCCTGCAGCCTCGGTGGTGACGTGAGAGTTATTGGGGAAAGGAGGGAGGAATGTGGTTTCCATTTTCCTGTATATTTGTATATATTTAGTAATTTTTCCTATTTATCATTACTGTTCATTAAAGTTGTGTAGTTTAGTTTCCAACCCATAAGTCTCTCTCCCTTATTCTCTCTCCTTTCTTTATCAAGGAGAGAGAGATTAATAGAGAGCGTCTGTTATTCGGTTTAATCGCCGGGCCAGTGTTAAACCGTGACAGTATGTCTGGGGGGAGGAGGAGGAACTTCTGTCTCTCTGTGTCTAGATTTCATTCTTTTCCTTTCCAGCAGGGCTATTACATGCCAGCTGTGCAGGTGAGTTTCCAGCCTCTCAGTCTCTCTCTCTTCTCATTTCTGACAAGGGGCAATGGGCACAAGATGCTTCTTGGGATATTCCCATTGGACACACAAATTAAGTTTTTCCCCATGAGGGCAGTCAGACATTGGAATGGTCGTTCAGGGGAAGTGGTGGATTCCCCCACCCTGGGATGTTTTAATTCTCAGGTCCACAGGGTGCAGAGACATCTCACTTAAGCAATTCATTAGCATCCCAAACAAAGTCAGTTTAGCCATCCTACTGACAGTGGGGTGCTAATGTTTGGCAACTGCAAAATAAAGGGCAGCATAGGAGACTGCCCCACAGTGAAAATTACTGTTTGCTAAAGATATCTGTGCCTTTACCCTCTGTATAGCAATACTATCTGCTGGGGTGGTAGCAGACTTGAAGGAAAATATATCATCATTAGTGTGGACTTTTCCTGTGACTGTCCACTCTAGGCTGTTAAAGTGCCAAACATCCAGAAGCAGCTTACAATTTATCGCAGGTGACTGAAGACCTGTCTTGGGATTGCCATATCCTACAAAAACTTTCTTTGCTGTTCTCCCAAGAAACGCAGGGAATAGCTCTGGGAATTTTGGCCCAAAACCTTGGACCTTATTGAAGGGAAGTGGCTTACTTCTCCAAACAGCTGGATGAAGGGCAGTAGCTGCCTGCAGTTGTGTTCAACATCCAAGAAGCATGGAAATTCACATTAGGGCAGTGGATTACAGTGCTAATATCTCACAAGGTGTCTGTTGTACTGGAAGCAAAAGGGGCCCTCTGGTTATTGTGCCAAAGGTTTCTGAAATACCAAGCTATCCTGGTAGAACAGGATGATGTGGAAACAGTGATTACTAACACTGCCAGAAAAGGCGGCTATCATGAATTGCAAAGCACACCAGGAGGCAATGACCAGGCTGGGAAAATTAGAATGAAGTCTTTGGTCCAAGATGAAAAAATACGAATTGACTGTGAACCTAGGTATTCAAAGGAGGTGCAAAAATTGATTGAGGATCTGGGAGGAAAAAAATTAAAAGGGCTAAAACACCACAAGACAAGCTAATAGTTCCCCTAGCATTATTGAGGGCCCTGGTTTTGGCAGAACACAGGAAGACCCATTGGGGAACTGAAGCCTTATACAAATATTTGAACCAGCACATAGCAGATAAAAACTTTTGTGCCACTATTAAACAAGTTACACAACAGTGTAAAATACACTTATGAAAGACACCTCCATCTCCGGTGTAAAGAACATTTTTGATGTCTGACCCTGACCGAATTGGTCCAAAGGCCATCACCTGCACAATCTCCTGTTTCATACTCTCAAAAGCAGCTTGTTATTCTGAGCCCCATTTAAAGTCTTTCTTTGTAGCAGGACGAGTCTTTCTTCAGGGATCGATGCCTCAAGGTCTGAGTAAGTGTAGCAGCACAGACTTGAGAGTTGTGCTCTAAGTCTATCACTCACATAATAGAACTAGCAAGATTGGACCATAGCTCAATGAGCTACCAAACTCTCTTGTGACTAGCCCAAGAATGAGCTACTTGGTGGATGTGAGCCTCACCTTTTATTGGCCCCCTGGTCTTGCACATGCTCAATAGGGGGCCTGCCCTAACTGGGCATAGGTGGATTTGATACTGGCTCACACCCACTTCTCGGTAATCAGAGGCAGCTGATTGCTTTGTTCCACTGCATTTCTTCTTCCGGGTAACCTCGTAGAGAGGTTTCACAACCTGATTATAAGCAGGAATATGCATCCTCCAGAAACCAACAGTTCCTAAGAAGGACTGAGTTTCCTTTTTGATAGTTGGTGGGGCCATAGCTGTTATTTTGTTAATCACGTCCATTGGGATGTGGCAACGTCCATCTTGCCACTTAACCCCAAGAAACTGTATCTCTTGCGCAGGTCCCTTGACCTTGCTCCTTTTAAAAGCAAAACCAGCCTCTTGAAGGATTTCAATTATCTTCTTACCTTTCTCATAGACTTCTTTTGGTGTGTCACCCCACACAATGATGTCATCGATGTACTGTAGATGTTCTGGAGCTCCACCCTTTTCCAAGCTATCATGTATCAGTCCATGGCACATGGCATGACTGTGTTTCCACCCCTGGGGCAGTCGATTCCAAGTGTACTGGACACCTCTCCAGGTGAAAGCAAACTGTGCCCTGCATTCTGGTGCTATAAGACTAGCAAAAAATGCATTAGCAATGTCAATAGTAGCATACCACCTGGCTGCCTTTGACTCCAGCTCATACTGAAGTTCTAGTATGTCCGGCACAGCAGCACTTAGTGGTGGTGTAACCTCATTCAGGGCACGATAGTCCACTGTCAGCCTCCACTCTCCATTAGGTTTTTGCACTGACCATACAGGACTGTTGAAGGCTGAGTGAGTCTTGCTGATCACTCCTTGGCTCTCTAGTTGCCAGATCAGCTTGTGAATGGGGATCACAGCATCTCTGTTGACGCGATATTGCCTGCGATGCACTACTGAAGTAGAAACTGGAACCCGCTGGTTTATAGTTCTCAGCAACCCCACTACAAAGGATTTATCTGAAAGGCCAAACAAAGCATGCAGCCATTCTGCATTCTCAGACTTAATAGCTGCAGTACCAAAGGACCAGCGGTACCCTTTCGGGTCCTCGAAATCACCTCCCTTGAGGTAGTCTATGCCAAGGATGCACGGAGCATCTGGACCAGTCACTATTGGGTGTTTATGCCACTTTATTCCAGTGAGGCTCACATCAGCCTTCACAATAGTCAGTTCTTTAGATCCCCCGTCACTCCAGAAATAGTGACGGAGTCTGTGCCTTTCTGATTCGATGGCATTAGGGTGCACTGTGCACCAGTGTCCACCAAGGCTTTATACTTTTGTGGCTCTAATGTGCCAGGCCATCGAAACCACACAATCCAATAGATTCGGTTGTCCCTCTCCTCCACCTGGCTGGAGGCAGGGCACCTCTAAGCTTGAGCACATACAGCATTGTCAGTATGTGCATTACTGGAGCTTGCATCCCCAGTACTCACACCTGATGTGCAGGGATCTTGAGTCACCAGCATATTTGGATTGGGTAACTCCACACTGGAGACTTGAGCAGCCATATTTTTAGAAGGACCTCCTTTTGCCTTCGGCTTACTCAGCAACTTACATGCTTGCTCCTCTCGGACAGCAGTTAATGTTATGGTAGCAGCTCCTTCCTTCCAGCATCGGAGTGACCATGAGAGGAGTGGTTCCCCTGAAAAATGGCTGTAGTATTTTCTCAGAGTACGCAAATCTCTCATGGAATGGGACTGAGCAGATAGTGAGTCTGAGTCCTCAGCTGACTCTGCTTTAGAGTCTGCTCTAGGAGCTCTACGAGGAGAGGCAGTATCCTCTATTTCCTCTATCACCTGGTCATCTTGTTCAGACTTGGAAGGGTTAAGGCTCGTTTCTGATTTCCCTTGTTTTCCTTTTCTCCTAGTTACAGGGTTAACAAGTAACTGTGTGGGCTGAGGGGGAGAGGCTGAGGCATCTGCAGCAGTGGCAGCAGCAGGGCTTGCTTTCTGAGCAGCAGCAGTGTCTGTGAGGGTAGAGACAGCAGCTGAAGCTGCAGCAGAGACACTGGCAATGCTCTTCGGACATATCTGAGTTGTGCCCTTGCGTGAGGGGGGGCGAGAAGTGGCTGCAGAGGAAGGAGTGGGGGTGCTCTCTGTACGAGGAGCAGCTCTCACTCTCCGAACAGAAAATCTCAGCCTCCGAAAAGGCATGCTCAATCTCATTACTGTGGTTTTGGTTTTACTCCTCACCAATATATGAGAAAAATAAACAACACCCACCAGAATATTGAGAAATGAAATGCCATTGCTACTAAAATCTGGTGGAGTCTGCCCGAAAAACGATGGAACTGTATAATTTCCTAAATTAAAACTGGCAGTGTAATTATCAACCAATATTTTTATCTCTGTATGAAACACTACTGCACCATGCACCATGATATAAATCAGTATTGAGGACCATATTGCAACGATGGTTCTTAAGCAGCTCTTACAAAAAAAGACGCCCATAGTAGCACTCATTCCAGCTGCAAAAATAAATATCACATACCCCAAATACCAAAGGTACGGCATGATTGGTTTAAACTCCAACCCTGTAAAATTTTTAAAGAACAAGGTCTGATTCCAGTTCAGCAAAGCCATTCTTTCACTGGAGTTGAAATTCAAACTATTCAGGCAAAATAGTCAAAATTTAAACTGCACTCAAGCCAATTAGCTCAGGCCCCACGTTGGGCGATAATAAATCTGTCATGGTTTGACACTGGCCTGGCAATTTAACTGAGTGACAGATGCTCTCTATTAATCTCCCTCTCCTCCCTGATAAAGAAAGGAGAGAGAATAAGGGAGAGAGACTTATGGGTTGGAAACTAAACTACACAACTTTAATGAAACAGTAATGATAAATAGGAAAAATTGCCCAATATATACAAATATACAGGAAAATGGATGCCACATTCTTTCCCCCCGTTTCCGCCAATAACTCTCGCATCACCACCAAGGCTGCAGGGCAGCCCTGGGAAAGTCCAGGCTGGACTCCTGGACTCAGCAGCAGTCAGGATCTGGAGGCAAGAACGCACACAGATATGGGCTGGCACGGATCAGGACCACAGGCAGGCGAACGGATGGAATCCTTCCAGGATGCCGGGGGAAGGAAGGGAAGCAGGAAAGGCAGGAAGGGTAGGAGGCCAAAAGCTGGAAGCACGGCTTTGCCCTTGTGATGCCTCAAATTTATACTGAGTATGATGTGTATGGGATGGAATACTCTGTTTGGTCAATTCTGGCATGTATCTTGTCCGTTCCTCCCCAAAGGAGGGATGAAGGTGGGACCACTTTCTTCCTTCTGGAGGGTAAAATGTTCCTCAGAGTTGAGCAATGCCCTTGGCTCTGCACACCAGTCTCTAGCAGTAACTCTAAACATCCAGTATTATCAGTCCTAGATGCACACACTGTCTGAGAAGGTTGCTGTTAATTTCAGCAAGTGCAACTACTTGCAAGAGACTTAGCTAAAAGCAAAAGTATAAGACAGAAAATCAACTTTATCCTAGCCCAAACCATGACAACGAAGTAATGCAAAAGTAATACCTAAAGTTTTAATTGGTCATGTTGGAAAGGGAAAATATGCAGGACAACAATGGCAAATTGATTTTACGGAATTCCCAAGAAAAGGGGGTGTTCGATACTTACTGATTCTAACGGATACTTTTTCAGGATGGCCAGAATCATTTCCATGCTTAACTAACAAAGCTTGAGAGGTAATCAAGGTGCTGTTACAAGGAATAATACCAAGATTTGGCATCTCTGCAGTATTATCATCAGACAGGGGACCACATTTTACTGAAAAAATTGTTCAACAAATCAGCAAATTCCTGTGAATTAATTGGCAACTCCATACTCCATATAATCCCCAGTAAAGCAGCCAAGTGGAGAAGATCAGTCTTCTAATCAAATTGGAAATTGTAAAATTAGGCCAGGAAGCCAACCTGTCCTGGTCCCAATCGTTATCCGTGGCACTCTTGAGAATAAGAACCAAACCCAGGTCTTAGAAAGGGCTAAGTCCATTTGAAATAATGGACACACCTCACACCCTTCGATGAATTTCCAACCAATCCCCAAGCAGTGGTCAAACCCCGCAGCACACTCGCTCCACTTTATGTCCTGAGTATGACATCTTATGGTATGGAATGACTCTGACTGGACTAACTGTCTTTCAGCAGTCCTTAGGGAATTCTTTAATAATGTTTGTGTTTTCCTGCATTTAGCTACCAAAAATATTTCTCATAAGATTTTCACATGTAGAAACATAACCACATAAGAGGTAACTTGTGCCCAGCAGATGCTTGCAGAGTGTATTTTATTGTGTAGGAAACGTTCTCTATTTGACATTTCTCTACTTGCAGAGTGCTGGACCTCAAAGGTTTTTCCTCACTTTTTAGGGGTCTTGAAGAGTCACTCTGCACCAATAATAGTAGAATTTAAATTTCTTAATTGAAAACCAGTAAAATAGAACTTTTAAATAATTTTTATTTGATGCTCTTTGTAGTCTTCCTTCACACTGGAACCTCTCCAATTAGCTGTGCAAATATTGAACACCAAAAACACCACAGGGTAACACATAGCTGCTCAGTACTGTAATGGGCCCCCTGGTGCCAGAGGGACTGAGCCCATGATCCTCAGGTACTGACAGGAGACTGAAAATAAAAACCATCTTTATAAGTTAAAGCCAAAACAAAAATCCAAATTATCTTGAAGTATTGATCGGCCCCATGGGGTCCCATTACTGACAAAGCCTCCGGAGAAACTTGTTAGAGAAGGTCACTGGAGGCCATGATTGCAGGGAGGAAAAGGCTCTGTAAAGGTGGCTCTGAAGCCACTGATATATACTTATCTATTTATTTCTGTATCTATTGATTTATTTATATTATGGTTCAGTCAGGCCAAACTCTGAAACCCAGGCAATGGGAAATCAGAGGCCATCCCTCACTTGTGGGTAAGGACTTTTCCTAGGGGCAGAGGGGTGTGAAGATGAGCAATAAAAACTGTAGGAAGATTGCCCAACACCTCCCAACTACCCCAGGAAGGGGTGAGGAGCGAACCAAGTGCAGACCCTATTCATAAACTTCTGCCTGGTGGTGGTGATACAGTGACCATTTCTGAAGTCACCTTTCCAGACACAGACTATCCAGACAAAGGCCATTCCCATTCCTCTCCAATTGTCCCCTTCTCCTACTCTTTGTTCATCCAGATGCCTCTCCCCTGGGTGCTGCTTTGAGCAGCAGGTTGTTCAAAGTTTGCCTGTCTTTCAGCAGCCTGATTGTCTCTTTAGACACCTCTGTCATGATGATCACAGTTCTCTTTTCCCATCTGTCTCTCTAAACCATTTCTCCTCAGATTCTTCTTCACTTTTTCCGTTTGACTTTTCTTCTCTTGCACAAAGGAAAACTGCTGCTGTGCCCGTGTGCAGTCATTTCTCTAAGGAGAGCAGGTGGGAGGTGGTGCAGTGGAGCTGTAACCACCAGCTACAGAGAGGAGAGAAGTCTGATGCAAGGACCAGGGCTGGAAGTCCCAGGTGGGACATGAAAGGTGGGGCTGGGAAGGTGAGTAGTAAAGTTACCCACATAGTGTCAGACCTCAGGGAATTTCTATCAGAAAAAGGCAGTTTTCATTAATCACAGTATGAAATGTTCCTCCTTAACTATGGTGGGAAAACCTCTCCAATTAGCTGAACAAGTCTTGAAAATGTGAACAATATCCTGTGGAGAGCTATGGCCCTTTAGTGCTCTCTTATTTTCAATGAGCCTCAGGGTGTGTTTGGTGCTGAGTCCATGTTCCTCAGGTGCTGAGAGATGAATGAACAAAGTGCTCCAGAAGTCAGAATGGAACCTGAAAATACCTTGAAGCATTGATTGGCCCCACTGAGGGCCATTGCTTCCAGAGCCTCCCCAGGGCCTTTTTAAAGCAGATCACTGGAGGCCATGATTGCAGGGAGGCAAAGGCTCTGTAAAGGTGGCTTTAATTTATTATTTTTTTGTAGTAGTGAGGCCACTCTGAACCCCAGACCATGAGAAGGCAGAGCTCATTACTGACTTGTGGGTCAGGACTCTTCCTGGGGACAGTGGGATGTGAAGAACAATAATGTCAGAAAATGTACACCACCTCCCGGCTACCCCAAGATGGGATGAGGAGCAAACCAAGGTCAAAGCCTCAAGAAAGAGTTTTTCCTGGTGGTGGTGGTGATAGAGAGACCATTTCTAAAGTCACCTTTCCAGACACAGATTGTCCAAACAAAGGAACAGGATGGAGAGGTGGGCCCCTGCAAACTTCATGAGGTTCAACAAGGACAAGTAGAAGGTCCTGCACCTGGGTTGGGCAATCCCCAGAACAAATAGAGGTTGGGCAGAGCATGGATTGAGAGCAGCCCTGAGGAGGAGGAGGACTTGGGGGTGCTGGTTGATGAGAAGCTCAGCATCAGTTGGCAAGGTGTGCTGGCAGCCCAGGAGGCCAATCATGTCCTAAGCTACACAAAGGCAGCACGGCCAGTAGGTCAGGGGAGGAGATTCTGCTCCTCCGCTCCACTCTGGTGAGACCCCACTGCAGTGCTGGGTCCAGTTCTGGAGCCCCAAGCACAAAAAGGACCTGGAGCTGTTATAACAAGTCCAGAGGAGGCCACAAAGAAAATCAGAGGGCTGACAATCAGGAGGTCTCTAGGACAACCTCCTGGTCTCACCAGGGTTGGTTTGGGGTAAGGGAAGGTTTATCAGGATTTATTAATTTGGGGTTTGAAAAGCTGCAGGGAGTTGGAGATGACAATATGCTCTTTGAGTGCCTTGATGATGAGTAAGTTTTTAAGATTTTCCTCCATTGCTTCAGCTGATGCTCATTGGTCCTCACCCTCCCATCATGCACACCCAGGAAGGACCTGCCTCCATTTCTTGCTGATACCCAATGAGTTATCATAGAATCAGAATATGCCGAGATGGAAGGGACCCATTAGGATGATCAAGTCATACTCTGCCCTGTGTAGGGTACCCCTGGGATCACACCATGAGCCTGAGAGCATCATTCTAACACTTCTTGGACTCAGGAAGAATTGGTGCTGTGACCACTTCCCCATCAAAGTGGTCATTGTTATGAAGCAATGAAGTTGTTCTATTGCTCAGCTGCCCTCTGGTTGAAAAACCTTTCCCTTCTGTGTAACCTAAAGCTCCACTGATTAAGCTTCCTATCATTTCCCCAAGTCCTCTCATTGGTCACAGGAGTGAAGAAATCAGAACCAGCCCCATCTCTTCCCCTTGTGAGCATCCATAGACTGCAACAGGGTCTCCCCTCATCCTTCTTTTCTCCCAAATGAACAATCCAAGTGACCTCAGCTGCTCCTCATAAGTCATCCTTTCCAGACCCTTCACCATCCTTGTTGCTCTCCTTTGGACACTCTCCAACACCTTGATGCCTTTTCTTTCAAAACTGCACACAGTACTCACAGTGAGGCCGTACCAGTGCAGAGTAGAGCAGGACAGTCACCTCCCTGGACTGGCTGGTGACACTGTGCTTAATGAACCCCAGGACACGGTTGGCCCTCCTGGCTGCCAGAACACACTGCTGGCACAATTCCAGTTTGCCATCAACCAGGACCCCCAGGTCCCTCTCTGCTCTCCAGCCACTTGTTCCCAAGTATGTACTTGCCACCAGGGTTGCCCCATCCCAGGTGCAGAATTCAGCACTTGCCCTCGTGGTTGATGACTCAGCACTCGCTGAACTTGTTGTTCAACACTTGTCCTTCCTGTGGCTGCCGATTGCCCATCTCTCTAACCTGCTGAGGTCTCTCATCCACAAACTTGCTTCAGATTCCTTCCAGTCCTGCACCCAAGTCATTGATGAAGATGTTGAAGAGGACTGGGCCAAGGAGGGAACCCTGAAGGACCCCACTAGTGACCAGTCACCAGCCTGATGTGACCCCATTCACTGTCACTCTTTGTGCTCCACCTGTGAGCCAGTTGCTCACCCATCACATAGCACGGTTGTCCAGCTGTATGATGGACATTTTATCCAGGAGGATGCTATGAGAGACAGTACCAAAAGCCTTCCTGAAGTCCAGAAATATGACATCCACATGCTTCCCTTGATCAGCTAGGTGGGTTACCCTGTCATAAAAGATTTGACCCAGTAGGATTCCCAAGTTCTTCTCTGGAGGGCTGCTCTCAATCATTTATTTCCCAGTCTTTACTGACAGTGGGGATTTCCTCCTGCGAGGTGCAGGACCTTGGACTTGGCCTTGTTGAACTTCATGAGGTTTGCACAGGCCTCAAACCTCAAGCTCAAACCTGTCCAGGTCCCTCTGGTTATCATCCCTACCCTCAAGCGAATCAACTGTTCCCCTTAGCTTGGTGTCATCTGCAAACTTTGCTGAGGGATCACTTGGTCCTGCCATCCCTGTCACTGATTAAGGTATTAATTAGTACTGAGGACATCCACTACTATTTAGAAGGTACCTTTAAGTCGAGATGGGACACCCTTCATTATTGGTTTCCCTTGGACACTGACCCATTGACCATAACTGTCTGCATGAGGTCATACAGCCATTTCCTTGTCCATCCAACTGTCCATCCATCAAACACATCCCCTCTAATTCATCAATGAGAATGTTGTAGAGGATCATACCAAGCCTTGTTAGATGATGTCTGCAGCTTATGCTTTGTTCACTGCTGCAATTACTCCAAGGTAGAAGGTCAGGAGGTTTGGGAGGCCAAGCTGGCCCTTTGTGAAGCTGTATTCCTTTCCTCAGATCATCACTCTCTTCCCAAAATCACCAGGAAAAGGTGATTTTAATATGGAAGGTGTGACTTAATAGGATCTAATGTCAAGGATTTGTCTGCTAATACGTAAAAGGAACGTGTAGGGGTAAAAACTGGAGTAGCTGAGATGGAGATCTGAGGCAATGATTTGTAGAGGGACAGTGGAAATGGAGCCAGGATCAGGTTCGAGTTATTTGTTCAGGAATCAGGGAACACAATGAGGAGTTCTCTCCCATTGAGTCACGAAAACCAGTGTGCAACCCCTTCCTTTCTAAATTCCTCAGAGTGTGACTGGACCCAAACGTAACACCAGAGGAAGTCTCAGAAAGAGGAAATGAGGTAAAGAAATCACTTCTGAGTCCTTTATTTTTTTTAAAAAAGGACATAGACATTATTTCAAAAACCTTTCAAGAAGGTTCTGGTAAAACATTGAAATGAAGGTACAGAATTGGAAATTTAGCAATGGGATTCCTTGTGCACAAGGAAGTATAAAGAGAACAAAATCAGTAGTCAACATCAAAAACTTCCAGAAGGATGTCTGGGAAAGTAATGAGACACATTATGAGTTATATAAGTGATACAAATAAGAAATTGGGAATTTTATTACTTTTGAATCAATCCTGTCACCAGCTTACACAAAGCACAATTGAGCTCCTGGTTCCTCAAGCTGTAGATGAGGGGGTTCACTGATGTGAGAGGTGGCAACCTTAGGGGTTTGGCACAGAAGACAAAGATGAGTCCTCACAGAGGTATAGTTGAGGCTTCCAGAAAAGAAAGGCTTTTATTACGTATGTAAAACGCTTATGTATTGTTACAGTGGTCATGCCCCCCTCCAGCACACTCCAAAACTACCTGCTACAGGTCACCCGGTGCTGTTCTCACGCAGCAAAAGCAAATCCTGTTGGTGCAGGGGTAGAAGCCACTTGTTTTTCACTTTGTGCCTTCTCCTAATCTAACGTCCAGGACAGGGTGTAGCCGGAAAGGAGTCTCTTGTGCAGGATCGACGCGTTGATACGGTGATATAGACTCGTAGGATGTGATCTGAGACTATTGCCCACAGTGTGGAACTAGCAAAGATGGTCTGCTGCTATGGAAGCAACCAGCCACTCTCTCAGCTAGCTCTAAAATGAGCTGCCTCAGTGGGTGTGAGCCTCAATATTTATTGGCCCCATGGTCTTGTACATGCTCCATAGGGGCCCTGCCCTGGCTGGGCACAGGTGGGGTTGATAGCAGCTCACACCCACTTTTTGATGATCAGAGGCACCTGGTCGCTCTGTTCTACTACATTTCCTTTTTTTTTTTTTTTTTTTTTTTTTCCCAATTTACACGATTTACAATGACAATTTTAAGGGGAAAATTTTTTTGTTTGTTTGTTTTTGGTTTTGTTGTTTTTTTGTTTGTTTGTTTTGGTTTGGGTTTTTTTGTTTGTTTGTTTTGTTAAAAAAGGGGGGGGGGGCATAATCAAAAGTCATAAATCAGGTATGTTGGTCGTTCCTTGGAGGTCTATTTGTGGCAGGGCGCGTCCACTTACTGGGCACCCAGAGGGGTCCGTGGTCCGTGGATACGCAACTATAACCCCTCCCGGTGAACAGCAGCGGGTTTGGCCCTAGCCACTGGCCTGTCGGAGGGTCTTTATAGTAGATCTGTACGTCCGGCATGCGATTGATATTTTGTGAGGAGTAGTGCAACAGCACGGGGGGTTGCTCTGAGTCGCGGCTTGGGCTAAGAAAATTTAATGTGAAAAGTACCTTGCCCAGCCGCATCTGTGGGTCCGTCTCCTTGCTGTCCTTCTGTTTCTGTAGGTATGTCTTCAGGGTGCGATGAGCTCTTTCTACTATCGCTTGACCTGAAGACGAATGGGGGATTCCCGTGATGTGCTTTACCCCCCAAGTAGCAAAGAATTGTTGGACTTTCCCGCCTGTATAGGCGGGTGCGTTGTCAGTTTTTACTACTTGGGGAACCCCCATGACAGCAAAACAGTTTGTTAAATGACGGACCACATGTAGAGCTTTCTCCCCCGTTTGAGCTGTTGCCCAAATCATTCCAGAGAAAGTATCCACCGTTACGTGGACATACTTTAATCGTCCAAATTCTGGGACATGGGTGACGTCCATTTGCCACGTCTCGCCAGCTTGCAGTCCACGCGGGTTTACTCCCATACCCAGGGCCGGACCAAATTGCGCGCATTGGGGGCATGCTCTAACAATTCCTTTAGCATCCTCCCATGGTATAGAGAACATGCGCTTTAATGCCCTGGCGTTTTGATGAAATAGGGAGTGGCTGTCCCGAGCCTTTGCAAACTGGCTCACCGGGCTCTGAATCCCTAGGCTGACCAGGGAGTCAGCCTTTGCGTTTCCCTCACCCAGTCCCAGGGATGTTTTATGACTTCGAATATGAAGGAGACAGCAGGGCTCTGTTCGGACTTTTAGTGCACGTTTTAACATGTAAAAGAGTTCTAGCAGACGCTTATTCCGTACTGGTTTAATAATAGCATCTTCAATACGGTTTGCCACTCCGACTGCATATTGTGAGTCGGAGACTATGGTGAGGGGAGCCCATTGCCACTGTGTGAGAGCCCAAATAATGGCCAGTAGTTCCAGCGTTTGTAGATTGTCTTCCGCAGTGCCCGGAATCAGATGGTGTTTCCACCGACCTTTGTCTTGCCATACACAGGCGTCCGTTTTTGATCTTTTTCCGGCATTGGTGAATACCGTAATGCCGGACACTGGGCGCTCTGAAACCGATGGACGTTCGATCCACTGGAACTGGCTGATCGCTTGCAGACGTTTATGTCTTGGGCCTCCGTGGCGGACTTCCCCAGAATAACCAAATAGTGCCAGTTGTAGAGGCTCGGAGCATTGTAGTAGCCAGTCGAAATCAGCTGTTTTTATGGGGATGCTAATCAATCCCGGCTCCTGACCGTCTACTTCTAAACAACGCTGCTGTCCTTTCCGTATCAGAAGTGCTATTATTTCGGTCTGCTGCCAAACACCCTTCTGTGGAGTGTGTGGTGTGAATAGCCACTCCAAGATGGCTATAGAGTCCGAAGTTGGGGAGCTCTGCTCATGTTGACGTTTTTCGGTGACGTGAGAATATTCCCCATTTTCCTTATTCCAGCAGAAGTCCTGGAGTAGTAGCGCAAATGGGTATGATGGATGGTTGCATACCCAGATCCCAATGGGTTGTGCGGCATCCCGCCGATCCGCGTAGCCGGTTGCCAGTTTATGGATGACCTGCTTTAATGCCTTGGTGTGGTCATCTGTCCAGTGTACTAACATACCTGGATGCGTGCCCCGTAACAGCGACAAGAAGGGGTGGATATCTGTATTGGTAAGACCTATTATGGGTCGGACCCATTGGAGTTCACCCACTAATTTTTGGGCATCGTTCAAAGTTTTGATTGAACTTATCACTTCCAGTTTTTGAGGTCTTACCATCGCGTGGGTGACTTTCCACCCCAAGTAGCTCCAAGGCGATTTCGTTTGCACTTTTTCTGGAGCCACTATTAATCCTTTGGTCTTTAGTCGGTTGGTCACTGTTTGACTGAAATCTTCGGGGAATGGGGCTTTTTGGCAAAACAGTATGTCGTCCATATAGTGATATATTAATGTATCCGGCATCTCGTTGCAGATCGGCGATAATGCCCAGGCCACGTACATCTGGCATATCGTCGGGGAATTTTTCATCCCCTGTGGCAGGACAACCCATTCGTATCTTTCCGCGGGTTCACTTTTGTTGATGGACGGAATTGTGAACGCGAAGCACGCTGTGTCTTTAGGATCCAGGGGAATATAAAAGAAACAATCTTTGAGATCGATAACCAGAAGGTGCCAGTCTTTTGGTAACATCGTGAGTAGGGGCAGCCCGGGTCGGAGGGCGCCCATTGGCCACATCTGGTTATTGACCTTTCGTAGATCTTGTATTAGTCGCCATTTTCTCGATTTTTTGGGGACCACGAATACTGGTGTATTCCATGGGCTTACTGATGGTTGGATGTGCCCCGCGTCCAGTTGCTCCTTTACTAAGTTTTTAGCAATTTGTAGCCGCTCTCTCTGTAAAGGCCACTGCTCCACCCAGATAGGGGTGTCTGATTTCCATTTTAGTCTGGGTGTTGGCGGCACTCTTGCAGTGGCCCCTACTGAAAATTCTGGAGGGATTGGGTGGGCTCGGGAATGGAAAGGACAGCTCCGAGTTGACTCATCACTTCTCTTCCTATCAAACCTCCGAGTTGTCTAGGCAAAGCTAGTACATAGAGACGCACGGATATCTTTTGACCTTCAGGAAAGTGGAGTTGAATCGGTTCTAGGGCTTGCTGGGGGGTGGAACCACCACCCACTCCCTGAACGGCGTCACGGGCTGTGACGAGCTTCCAGTGACGTGGCCATACGTTGAGATTGATAATTGTAACATCGGCTCCTGTGTCCAACATCACTGAATGTTTTTCCCTTGTTTTCGGCGACCATTTTTATAACAATAATGGGTCTAGTCTTCATCTGTTGTACTAAGCTTACTAGCATGCCTCCCGAAGACCCAAAACCTCGGTCGCCTCGCGCCGTGTGGGCATTCTTCCCTATGTTCATTTTTGGAAGGAGGACTAGTTGCGCTACTTGGGTTCCTGCCTTGATTACTAGGGGAGGTGTTAATGTGAAACATGTAATCATTATCTCCCCTGTTGAATCTGCGTCTATGACTCCAGGAAGCACAACAAGTCTTTCCATTCCAGTTGATGAACGCCCTATTAGCAATGCCCCAACCATGCCATTTTCTTGATGGATTGGTCCGTGAATCCCTGTTGGTAGCCGATAGACCTGGTTTGTTGTCACTGTAATATCTATTGCACAGGGCACATTGAAGCCCAAGCTCCCTCTTGTGGCTGGGGCAGGGAGTTGTTGTAAAGCGCTGGCCCTGCCACTTGTGTCATGGCGCGGGGGCCTTGTGCGCTGCGCCGTCCATTTTTTGTTGATCGGCATGCCCGGGTGTTGTGATTATCCATCTGGCAGCGGTCACACCAGACGGTGGCTGAACACTCCCTCGCTGAGTGGCCCGTTGTCCCGCAGCGATAACAGACGGGGATGGGATTTCTCAGTCGACTTCTCTTCTTAAAATGGTTTCTTCTTCCACCTAGTTTCTGCGCTACTGCCGCAAGAAGCTTTTGAGTGGGCTCTAAGGCGGCAGCAAAAGCATTAGCCATCCCTTGGTGCTGCTGCGTCTGGGTGGCTCTGGCAGCAACCTCCAGCATGTCCGAGACCCCTGCTGTTTTTGGTAACGTAGAAAATAGTGATTTCATTTTCGGGTTGGCATTTTCAAATGCCAGAAGTTTGAACATTGAGTCCCTTTGTTCGGCCCCTAGTTCAGATTGAGCCGTGACAGACTGCCAGAGTCTGTCAACGAAGTGTTGGTACGGCTCGTTTATCCCTTGTTTCACGGCGGTAAATGAAGGGAGCGGGGTAGGCTCAGGGACGTTAAACGCCTGGCGGGCCAAACGCGCCGTAATATGATGTAGTACGGCCGGGAATTGGAGCTGGACCTGTATGTCCGCGTACTGTCCTGCGCCCGTGAGCATTTCACCGGTTACCCCTGCTAATGGGTCACCGGCTGCTCGCGGGCGGTTCGCCTCTATGTGGGCCAGGCGTTCCCACTCCTTTACCCATACAATCTGTTGGGACGGAGTAAGCAGGTACCTGGCTAGATTCCGGCAGTCATGAGGACAGTTAGTGTCCGCGGTGAATAACCAGTCTAAGATGGCTTGGCTGCTTTCCGATCTTTGTCCTCCCTCCCTCAGGGTCTTTTTCGCCTGTTGGAGCATCTTCCAGCTGTGTTGCTCGTAGATGGGCGGCCTGTTGTTATCATACAGGATAGGGTAGGCTACGGTCTTAGGCTCCCAATCTCCTTCGATGATGGCATCACGAATGATGCTGGACCATCTTCCGGGTCGGGATTTGCCGGTGCCCTGGTTGGTCCGCTTTGGCAACAGTGGTGCTGGTATGCTTTCCTCATCATCATCAAGGAGGGAGGGTGGGTCTCGGTAGGTGTGGAATGATGACCGTTGTTCTAGGTTCAATATTCTTTTCTCTAAGGATTTCATTGCTTGGGTGGATTGTTCTAATAATGCTTTTATCGTTGATTCTGGCCCAACGGGTATGGCTGATGGAGTGACTGCTGTTTTGTCACACTCATTTTCTGGGCTGGGAGGTAACGGTAGGGAAGGTTTTACATTGCCGCTAGAGTCACTTGTTGATGGCTTTACATTGTCCGGAGCCTTTTCTTCCTTTAATCCGAGGTCGGAGAGGAACTCGGCTATAGTGTGATGTACCTTCCCTCTCATGCCCTTGACGGCGAAGCTGTGGTTGCTTAGGATAGGGAATGCCTTCTGGGCTCCTTCATCCTCGGGCGGCAGTGGGGGTGCCGAGGGAACCGCGCTGGTTTCTACCTCAGGAGGCGGTGTTTTAATAAAGCTGCCGTTTGGTGGCATTGCCGCTATTGCGGTGACGGCAGCCCTTGCCTCATTCTTTAGCCCTTCTAGGGCGTTAGCCATCACTTTCCAGGTGGCCTCTACCCCCGCTATACTCTTTTGGACCTCCTGATCGTGGAGTTCATTTAGTAAGTCTCCGACCTCCCTCCAAAGTGCCCGTGCGGTGATAGCGGATGGGGAGTAGGAAGGTCCCTGTGCAGAGGGGGTGCTGGAAGAGAGTCCCATTTTTAGTGATAATTGAAAGATAATGGATCTTCTTACCCGAATGCCGGTTGTCGTTTGCCCTGGGTCAGGTCCTGTTTTTTCTTGATCCGACGGAAATTTGGGCTAGACCAAGGTCTATGCCCGCATTCTCCACCAGATGTAGCCGGAAAGGAGTCTCTTGTCCGGGATCGACGCGTTGATACGGTGATATAGACTCGTAGGATGTGATCTGAGTCTATTGCCCACAGTGTGGAACTAGCAAAGATGGTCTGCTGCTATGGAAGCAACCAGCCACTCTCTCAGCTAGCTCTAGAATGAGCTCCCTCAGTGGGTGTGAGCCTCACTATTTATTGGCCCCATGGTCTTGCACATGCTCCATAGGGGCCCTGCCCTGACTGAGCACAGGTGGGGTTGATAGCGGCTCACACCCACTTCTTGATGATCAGAGGCACCTGGTCGCTCTGTTCCACTACAACAGGGTGTCCTTGTAACTCTGAACAGTCAAAACACGGGGTTGTGCATACAGCAGCGCTGCACGCCCCCTCCTTTCAGACCATCCCCCTGCACATCCCCCTTTTTTTTTCTTTTGCACAAGCCATGTTTGATTAATGGTTTTGCAATGCCAGCTTTCAATCAAAAAAGAATATAAACAACAAGCAATATATAGAGAACCCATACACTAACAATCTAACACCTTCTTTAAGCAACCGATAAAGCCACACGAGTAACAAGCCAAACAAATTCGTCCACAGGTTATCAAACAGATCTTGCCCCTACGTGCCGTCGTCATCGATGGATGCAGGGCTGTCCCTTTGGCGTACAGTCATGGCGGGGCGTGTCCATTTACTGGGTACCCATAGAAGTCTGGAATCTGTGGAGACACAACTATAACCTCTTCCAATAAATCATAACGGCTTCGGTCCTACCCATTGACCTGTAGAGGGATCTTTATAGGTAATCTGTGTTAGAATAACAGAAGTTAAGTTCATCTGCTTAGCAGTGCAACAGAATAGCACAATCAACAATCAACATATTGATGAAGGATCCCATAATCAGCATATAAACGATCACATGAATTACAACATTAACAAAAGCCTATTATCAATACAAGACAATACAATACGAAAAGCACATTTCACACTGCAGTGGAAGGACTTAAATACCTTTTTAGTATGAGGAAGGTCTGGTGTCCACTGGCGCGTAGAGCCAAGGGGGTAGGAGAGGCTTATCTGACAAAAATTCGTCGGGGGGCCCCAAAAGCGTCCCCAGACCCCTCCCGGGTCACGGCACGGTGGAGTCCTGGTTTCCTCCATGGTTGACAAATTGAGGCCCAAAAAGGCCTAATAAAATTGTTTAGAGACAGAATTCCAAGCCTTTAAACAGCAAAGGTACACCCTCACACCCTCCCTTTTTTTTTTTTTTTTTTTTTTTCTCTGCTGTGGTGTCTGCAGCAGGGCTCACTTTCTGAGCAGCAGCAGTGTCTGTGGGGGTAGAGACAGCAGCAGAGGCTGTAACAGATACGCTGGTGATGCTCACTGGCTGTATCTGAGTTGTGCCCTTGTGTGCAGGGGGGCGAGAAGCGGCTGCGGAGGCAGGAGTGGGGGTGCTCTCTGTACCAGGAGCAAAGACACTCACCTCTCTCACCTCTCCCCCACCTTTTTTTTTTTTTTTTTTTTTTTTCCTCTGCTGTGGTGTCTGCAGCAGGGCTCATTTTCTGAGCAGCAGCAGCGTCTCTGGGGGTAGAGACAGGAGCTGCAGCTGTAACAGATACGCTGGCAATGAGATCATACACAGTTTGCAAAGCTTTATACGCCAATTCTTGTGAAAGTTGTAACACTTCAGTTTGAAATCATGCCTGCAAATCTACACACTGAGCTATTGTGAGTAATTTTTTGGCAGTGATCACACTATACTCTGACAGAGCAAGCTTTTCTCATATGGCCTTTGGCCCTGCATCGATAACGGACAGCAGTGAATCTCTCAGATGAACCTCCTCTGTTGCCTGTATCTCGTACAGCAGCTGCAAGAAGTCTTTGGGTAGGCTCCATGGCAGCGGCAAAGGCACCAGCCATGCCCTGACTTTGTTGCACCTGAGCTGCCCTGGCAGCAATCTCAAGCATTTCTGAAATATCAGCAGTTTTTGGCAGAGTGGAAAATAACGCCTTAATCTTTAGGTTTGCATTTTCAAATGCTAATAATTTAAGCATGGACGCTTTTTGTCCTGGATCTAGGTCAGATTGGACCATGATAGACTGATGAAGTCGATCGACAAATTGCTGAAATGGTTCAGTCATTCCTTGCTTGATAGAGGTAAATGAGGGAAGCGGAGTGGCCTCTAGAACAGCATAGAAGGCCTGTTGTGCTAATCGTGCAGCGGTGTGGTTGATTACAGCTGGAAAGTGAAGCTTAACCCGGATATCTGCAAAGCGTCTCGAACCTATGAACATTTCAGTGGTGACCCTTAATAATGGGTCCCCAGGTGCTCGAGGACGGTTCTCTTCTAGGTGAGCCAGGCGCTCCCACTCCTTGGCTCATTCCTGAGTCTTGAACCCACGGCCTCAGAATTGCTCGGCGTTGTCTGTATACCTGCGTGCTAGCCGGCTGCGCCACTCAAGCCTCACCCTAACAGTGAAGAGCTCTAGTGGCACAACTAAGGTAGTGCGGTACTGAGAGAAGCAACTAACCTCTCTGCAAGCATGCTCAGGAATGAGTTGAGCCTGAGCTTCGAGATTCACCTTTTATTGGCCCCCTAGTCCTGCTCATGCGCAGTTAGGGCCTGCCTTAATCAGGCACAGGTGGGCTTAACACAAGCTCATGCCCACTCCCTGGCAATTAGTGGCACCTGGTTGCCTCATTTCACTACACTTGAGTACCGCTAACATGCAATTAAGACACACCAAGGTTATCAGTATAATACAAAGTACAAGCAAAACAGTTTTACATAAACTTTGAAGCCATCCAGTGAGGCCAAACAAATTAACTAATTCATCTATGCCAAGGAATCCTGCATTTTGCTTGATATTTTGAGTATGTTCTACTAACTGTTGTATCTCCTTATGTATTGATTCAGTGATCACTCAAGTTCATACAGCACATACCATCAAAATCTTCGCAACCATGGCCATGAGCTAAAAGCAAAAAATCAATGGCAGCTCTATTTTCTAATACTGCATGTTGTACAGAAGATAAATCATCAGCTAGTTCAGATAACACCTTGCTGGTATCACTAGCATGCTTTACCACCCAACAACTCAGTTTCTCCAAGTTTCGATGCGCACGAGAGGCAGCTGCTCCTGGCAAGAAGATAGGAGTAACAATCACATGCCATTTGGACCAGAGGTTAACATCATCATCACATTCTTGCGTTAATGTTTGAGCCAGGCTTCGCTTCCACCGCACACGATGGGTACTGTTCGGGTGTGCGTGAGGCACGGCTAAACTCAACTGACCAATGGTGCAAGGCCCTCCAATGGTACGGGAAGGTACACCTGACCAAGCTCGATCTCCACAAATTAAAAAATACCCTGCTGGTAATTTCCTGGGGAGCTGCGTCCCAGGCAATGGGTTAGTAGCACCGCGGAGGGTATAGTTGCACCACTGGCTGAAATTGCCATTTGGGAAAATGTTGGTAGTAGCACATTGTCTTCCCATATTTTCTGTGCAATCAACGGACGAGCTACTGATGTAAACCTTTTCAAAATTTCAAATGTTTCTTGAGCAAATTCTTTCCTGTCACCAATCCTGTAAGAATGCCTCATTAGCACCCATTGAGACCTAAAACTGGTCAGACCACCTCCCTACCTAAGCGCCTACCTAAAACAATGGGGAAATTAACAAATAGATAAGGAAAAGTCTGTTCCGGGAAACCCGTGAATTTCATCAGGTTATGCAAACGAAGACCCCCTCCTTCCTCTCCCCGTTTTCATTATAAAAACCCAACAAAAAAGAACCAAGCAGAGGCAAGCAATCGGCGAGCAAGCAAGTGATGGACAAGCCACCAGATCATCTATCAGCAACCAGCGAGCCATCGGCCTGGACGCAGCAGCTAACTCCAGAAGCAGCCAGGAGCCAACGAGCAACCAGCCCTGAAGGCAAAGCCGAGAACAGCTCCGCAGCGGCCTGGACTTGGTAACCCGATCCCCTCTCTTAACCTGTTCTCTTGTTCCCTGAAAATAAATCCCTATAACTTGTTAAAATCACTAAGTATTATTATTATTTTTTTTTGTAATTCGGCGCATCTCTGAAGCAGTGGCTGGTTTTCCTCAAACAAAATATTAAAATAATAGGTCGGATCGCGACAGCTACTCATCCAAAAACAATAAGTGGTATTTAAAGAGTCTATAAGGCTTAATTCTTGGGGATCGGGCCCAACAGGCAAACGATCATCCCAAGTGTCATAATCACTTAAACACGCAACTAAACTGGTCTTGGTAGGACATAAACTCTCAGTGTGAAATTGCACTTGTGTGCGATTCATAGCTGCTTGAAACATTGGCCAAGTTTCTTCAGAGGTTGGTACACCAACTAAACACGTAATAAAAGGCGATTGGGGGGTCGCTAGACTGGAACAAAAGGGAGTGGTGTTAAACTGATGCACAAGGGTAATCCAGACATTCGGTCGAGGGTCGAAGTTTGGGAAAGCAAAGCAATCAAAACTTAAAATGACACTTAAACCTCTGATGAAGCCAACATGGCAGTTTCTGTTTTTGAACATGTTGAGCACTTAATACGGCCGTCTCTGCTCTTGAGCTTATGCTTTCGAATTCGGCGGGGCGGGTGCCGGCCAAGTCCACTTGCTGGGAACCCACAAGGTGGAAACACACATGTGACCTGTGCCTAAATATTTAACCTCCGCTGGTCCTTGCCATATACCCGTGGTGGGATCCCTGTAGGTCACATACAGTGGGGCTTCGGAGGGGTCGGTTTGTTGGGCTATTGTCCCATGAACATACACTGGCGCTAACTTTTGATCCCCAGATATACACAGATAATTCAAAACAAATAGAGTCTTTGCTAATCGCTCCTGCGGGTCTTGCAAATCTGTAAATTTCATCAGATAGTCCTTTAATGTTTGATTTGCCCTCTCTACTATAGCTTGACCTGTTGGCGAATGGGGAATACCTGTGATATGCTTAATTCCCCACTGTTGAAAAAACCGAGCTAGCTTGCCACTAATATATGCCGGTCCATTGTCTGTCTTCATCTGCTCCGGCACACCCATGGCAGCGAAACAAAGGGTGAGATGCTGTATCACTTGTAACGCTTTCTCACCAGACTGAGCTGTAGCCCAGACAAAATGGCTATAAGTATCAATAGTAACATGAACATATTTAAGCCTTCCAAATTCTGGCACATGAGTGACATCCATCTGCCATTTTTCATTTGGATCAAGACCTCGGGGGTTAACTCCGAGGCCGAGACCAAGTCCCTTTTGATTACACTGTGAACAAGCTTTCACAATGCCTCTGGCCTCGTCCATGGAAATCTGGAAGTGACGGTGCAGTCCTCTGGCGTTCTGATGGAAGGTAGCATGCGCGTTTCTTGCCTTAATAAACTCGTCCATGGGTACAGATAATGAGACCAGTCTATCTGCTCAGGCATTGCCTTCTCCCAGGCCGTCCGACCACTGGTGACTCTGAATATGAATGATAGCATAGGGTTAATCTCTCTGTTGGACGGCAGCCCGCGACTGGCAAAATAAGTCATTTAGTCGCTGGTTTGCAACGTCTTTGAGATGAGCATCTTCAATTTGCTGTACAGCTCCTACAGCATATAAGGAATCTGAGACAAAATTAAGACATGCATTCATCCAGCGTGAGAAGCCGTAAACGATTGCTGCCAACTCTAGAGTCTGTAGGGTATCACCCTCTTATGCGGACAGGAGTTCATGGCAACATTTTGGAACAGGAATCCATTCATAGAATCATAGAATCATAGAATTGGCTGGGTTGGAAGGGACCTCAGAGATCGTCGAGTCCAACCCTTGAACCACCGTTGCGGTTGCTAGACTATGGTACTAAGTGCCACATCCAGTCTCTTTTTAAATATCTTCAGGGACAGAGAATCCACTACTTCACTGGGCAGCCCGTTCCAATGCCTGATCACTCTCTCCGTAAAGAAATTCTTTCTAATATCTAACCTAAATTTTGCCTGGCACAACTTAAGACCATGCCCTCTTGTCTTGTTGAAAGTCATCTGGAAAAAGAGACCATTCACGCAAGGACATCCACTTCAACGCAGCAGACCGCAACGGGGAGAGATCAGTGGTTTGCATGGTTTCTAGGAGGCTTGACTGTAGGGCTGGAGAGTGCTGCAAATACCAGTCCAACTCTCCTTGTTTCATTGCAAGATAAATTGTGCTGGGTTCATCTCAAGTAATTTGTATAATACGGGTTCGGCCTTTACAAATTAGAAGGGCCAATACCTCAGTCTTTGTCTGGATTGTAGTTTTTGGCTTTAGTGGTCCAACACACGAATATCAGCAGGCCCAGTCTCCCCCTTTTTCTTTTTGGACGGCATGAGAGCTTCAAGTAAATGTTGCTTACCCGTAAGAATGGTTAAGTCTATGGATAAGTTCATGTCACAGCGATCCATGGAGCCCTGAAATATTGCCAGGCCAGTTTCAGTTACTATAATGTCAGGATCGCTCACATGTCCGTTCTCTTCTGAAAACCCTTTTTGGTTTTGAGTAATCCAGATTTTCTTCATCACGCAAGATAATATGCTAATGATACATTGCCATAAACTACATAGTAATAATACAAAAGCAATAATAACATACTAATAATCAAAACCAATAATAAGAAAAAAATTGATAAACCTTGTCTGATTAAATCTCTAAGTTATCCCCATATCCTTAAGCGATTTAACCATTCATTTAACCCAGAGTATGCAACAGTTAATTTTTTCATGCTATTTTAATCAATCGCTTTTGGTTGTGAATTGGCTCTAAGTGATCAGATAAATTAATGCAATACACATCATCAAAATCTTCACAAACATATCGAATAAATTAATGCAATACACGTGATCAAAGCCTTCACAAACATATCCTAAAAGCTAACAATAAAAAGTCAGTGGCAACATGATATTGTAAAACTGCGTGTCTGATACTATCAACATCTTTTTAGCATCTGTGTTAAACTATCAGAAGGTAAGTTCATCTGCTTAGCAATACAACAAAATAGCACAATCAACAATCAACATATAGACAAGGGATCCCATAATAAACATATAAACGATCACGTGAATTACAACATTAACAAAAGCCTGTTATCAGTACAATACAATACGAAAGGAAAGGCCTAATAAAATTGTCTAGAGACAGAATTCCAAGCCTATAAATGGCAAAGGCACCAGACACAATTGAGGTAGCAGGCTAGTGACGAGGCCACAGTTGCTCGTCCACAATAGTGATGTCCGCTCCTGTGTCCAGTAATGCTGTAAGGCGACACTGGTCCTGTTGATGCTCTAAAAAAATCGGTGCTTTGGGGCGTTGATCCATCAGGAGACATAATAAGGCTATTTCTCCTGTAGAGCCAAACACTGCTATTCAGCGGGGAACTGTCGAAGAGGTGGCTGCTGCATCAGTTAATTTTTGTGTTGGAACTAATTGGGCAATTTGAGTTCTTTTCGGCATTACCATGGGCGGTGTCCAAGCCATAGAACAATACAAATTTCTCCAGTATAGTCAGTGTCTATTACTCCTAGCAAGACAAACAAACCCTTAAGTCTGGCAGATAATCGTTCTAATAAGAGGGTTCCACATGGTTTTCCCTCATATTTCACTGAGCCGGTGTCACGGTTTAACACTGGCCCAGCAATTAAACCGAATAACAGACGCTCTCTATTAATCTCTCTCTCCTTGATAAAGAAAGGAGAGAGAATAAGGGAGAGAGACTTATGGGTTGGAAACTAAACTACACAACTTTAATGAAACAGTAATGATAAATAGGAAAAATTACTAAATCTATACAAATATACAGGAAAATGGAAACCACATTCCTCCCTCCTTTCCCCAATAACTCTCACGTCACCACCGAGGCTGTAGGGCAGCTCTGGGAAAGTCCAGGCTGGACTCCTGGAGTCGGCAGCAGTCGGGAACCGGAGGCAGGAACACACAGATATGGGCTGGGATGGATCAGGACCACAGGCAGACGAACGGATGGGATCCTTCCAGGATGCCGGGTGAAGGAAGGGAGGAAGGGAAATCGAAATCCAGAAGTCTGGAAATCTGGAAATCTGGAAAAGATCTGGCTCGGCCCTCGTGATGCCTCAAATTTATACTGAGTGTGACGTATATGGGATGGAATCCTCTGTTTGGTCAATTCTGGCATCTATCTTGTCTGTTCCTCCCCAAGGAGGGCTCAGGTGGGACCTCTGTATCCTCCTGGACGGTAAAATGTTTTCCTCAGAGCTGAGCAGTGTCCTTGGCTCTGCACACCAGTCTCTAGCAGTAACTATAAACATCAAGTGTTATCAATCCTAGAAACACACACTGTCTGAGAAACTTGCTGTTAATTTCAGCAAGTGTAACTACTTACAAGAGACTTAGCTAAAAGCAAAAGTACAAAACAGAAAATCACCTTTATCCTGGCCCAAGCCGGGACAGCCGGTGATACCCATAGGGATCTTTTGGGGCTTGGTGTCAATAAAAGTCACGTCTACTGCGGTTGCCGGGTCCAGCCCAAGGCTCCCACTGGTTGCTTGTTGGAGGGAAGTGGCTGGCTGGAGTTGTTGTTGGAAGGGACCATACTGGAGCCACAGTTGGGGTCTTCGCGCTGTGGCTTCTCACGTTCCTCAATTCGTTTCCCTGGTGTCTGCAGGCTTCAGTAGCATGACCATCCATATTGCAATGCTGACACCAGACTCTGGATTTAGGACACTGCCTTCGAAAGTGTCCATTGGGTCCACAGCAAAAACATTTGCTGGTTGATCGTTGCAGCTGTTTGGTGTCAGTAGGACGTAGTGGGACTAGGGCCGCCAAGGCTTGCTGCTGGATTGCAAAAAATTGCTGTTGGGCTGCAAGAACTTGCTGGTGGGCTATAAAAGCTTGCTGTTGGGCTTGCACCATACCTTTCCCTACATCCTGTATTGCCTCAATTAACATTGCCTGAGTCCCTACTGGCATTTTAGCTAACCGTTCCAGCATCTCCTCAATTGATGCTTCCGATAGCATAGCGGAAATTACATTTTTTGTAGGAGTGTTGCTGTTCTCTAAGACACACTGGCGGAGCAATGTAGCTTTCATCTGCTCTGGTACACAAGCCTGGTTAATAGCATAAGTGAGTTTATCTACAAACTGTGAGAATGGCTCATCTCTGCCTTGTTTAATTGACATAACATGGAGCAGCTGGTGTAGTTCTAACTTTATTCATAGCTTCCCTCACAAGTCTCATGGACTCTCTTAATATATGTGGGCCTAATCTTGCTTGTGCCTCCAAATTAGCATACTGTCCAAAACCCATAAGCTGATTCACTGTTACCCTATACAGGGGGTCATTTTGTTCTCTAGGAATGTCTACAAATCTGTGACATAATGCTTGCCAGTGAGCTTGCCATAACATTAATGATGACTGGGTCATAATCATTCTCATAATTCCCTTTATATCTTCTGGTTGCAACAATCCTGACCCCCAGATATAACTTATCATTTGCTTAACTGGTTCACCATGCAACCCGCATTCATTTACGGTAGCTCTTAATTGTGTTAGCAATTTCCAATTTAAAGAGTGATATTCCGCCTCCACATTTCCCCGATTATCTGTTGTATATATGATCGGGAAAGCTTGTGGGAGACTATCTATGATTGAGGATAAATCATAATCTTTATTATGAAGGGCCTCCTCATGCATTTGCGACCAATTAATCTTTGAAATGCGGCAAAGCCGTGCAGCAGGCTTTTGTTTCTGAGAAGCGTCTGCTTGCGGCAGTTGGGGGGAAGCCGCCTGGTCGGAGGAAGGAGAGGAGGGGAAGGAGGAGGGGGAGGAGGAGCGGGGGGAGGAGGCAGGGTGCTGCGGGCTGGGAACGTCCCCGTTGG
This sequence comes from Archilochus colubris, assembly GCA_023079485.1. NCBI lineage: Eukaryota > Metazoa > Chordata > Aves > Apodiformes > Trochilidae > Archilochus > Archilochus colubris. Next base: position 16,771,308 of record CM041114.1, on the reverse strand, counting down.
ATGACATGGGGCCTAGGGGTGGGGCCGAAGGCGGCGTCTGCTAGGGGTCGGGACAGGCTCCGGAGCCACCCTCGCCGGATGACGCGGGACGTAGGGGTGGAGCTGAAGGCGGCACCAACTGGGGGCCAGGGCGGCCCCTGGGACCGTCCCCTCCGGAAGATGCGTGACATAGCATTTACGGATTCTAGTTCAGTCCGCTTCCGGTGCTCAAAGCGGTAACTTCCGTCCCGTCCCTAGCTCCTGGGCCGCGTGGCTCAAGATGGCTGGCACAGGCCACATCAGAGGGAGGTGGGGGAGGGGCAGCGGGTTGCATCGGAACTTCACTGGAATTTTGAGCAAGCTGTACAGTTATTTTTTCCCCCGTGGGGGACAGGGATCGTAGTTAACCCCTAACTGATGCAAATCTGGTATCGGCTGCCCTTCTAAGGTTGCCGAGGCTACAGCAGCGATTTTCTTCTCTGTCTGATAAACCTGTAAGTAAGTAATCACTGTATGCCACGGTTTCATTAACTTACGAGAGGTCCTATCCTCTTCTATTACCTTATACCACAAAATATCTCCCAAGCTTTTCCATTCTGTCTCATCAAATAACTTAGAAGGCTCGGTAAACAACTGGTGCATGCGGCCATAATCTAAAAGCACTTCCGGATCTTTCTTAAGATCTAAAACTTTTACTAAACGTTTGTGTAAGAAACTTATGAGTAATTGTAGGGTTATTTCGCTCTCTATCACGCACGTGCTTAATCTGTCCCTTAAATGCAACTTTTTAATACAACTTATAACCTTTAGTGCAGCCTTTTTTACAAGCGTTTTAATGCAGGCTTTCATCCTTTAATGCAGCCTTTTTTACAACTAAAAGCCCATAGCCCCTTCTTCCGGACATTGAGCAAGATTCGTTTGATGTTCGCTTAGGCACAGTTCGCCTTCCTACGCCTGCGTCGAGACAAATTTATTGCCCTCCGTTCCCAGCCAAATTATTTGGTCTCAGTGGTTTTACCTGCCAAATTGGATTGCTGCTTATTGGCGGTTTGGTCCTCCACAAAGCTTCCCTGGCGAAAATCGGTCTTCCGCAGCGTGTGCCTGTCGATTGCTAAACTTTTTTAACTTTTTAAAGACTCTTCAGACTTTTTGATTATTCAGGGCCTTATCACCTGTTCGGGCGCCACTTGTTGGGAAATGGCGAGGAAAACTCGTGCAACCAATATGGTTTTTATCAATCTGCTTTATTGCGCAGTAACTTTTACTTATATAGTGTTTCTGTGACCACACCCCCATCACCAAACATCAACATAACGTTTTATTGGACACCCGGTGTGTTTACCTGTAGCACAGCAAATCCCTGGTGCAGGTAGCACAGGATTGTGGGCCGATCTCATTGGCCCCTCAAACATGGGGCTGGGCACAGCAAAGGGTTCACACCCCCTACCTTTCAGGAATATTCGAGAGCATTCTACAACAATTATCAAGCAAAATAGGACAAGCAATGGTGCTGGCTTGCCAACCCCCTTCGAGAATGGCATCGTGAACAATGCTGGACCACCTTTCGGGCAGGGGTTTGTCGGCACCTTTAATGCCTTGTGTGATTTGCCACGTTCGCGGCAGAATTGAAATGTTGTCATCATCGTCAGAGAAGGCGAACTGGTAGTTAACACAAACCAGCTCCTTTGGTCCATGGCCACGCACAGCTAGGGGCGGTTTCTGCTGACAACTAGACCTGCCCATTTCGGGAGAAAAGGCTTCTGGCGCTTCCGCAGGGGGTAGTGCTAGGGGCGGCTTCAACTGACGACTGGGCCCGCCCATTTTGGGGGAAGGGGCGGTCGGCACTTCCGTATTCTTCTTCAATTCGCTTCCGGCACTTGGAGCGGACACTTCCATTTCTTTCTCCGCTCTGAAATCAGATACCAAGTTACGATTGGGGCTGCCCATTTCAGGAAGGGAAGCTGTCTGAACATCTGCTACTTTCTGCATTCCACTTCCTGCGCTCGGCGGGGACACTTACGCTCACTTCTCCGCCCCGAGATCAGATAAGAAGTCGTTTACAGATCGATGTGTCTTTCCGGACATGCCTTTAATAGCAAAACTTTTGTCCCCTAATCCTAAGAATGCTCTCCAGGACGCACCACGCTCAGAAGGGGCAGGAAGCGGAGGCGCCGTAGGAACGATATTTGATTCCACCTCCGGCTTAAGTATCGCTATGGCGGCAGTCGCAACTTTAGCCTCTGCCTTCGTTTCTCTTAATACACTAATTACAGTTCTCCATGTTCCTTCTAAGCAGGTTATATGCTTACTTTTCTCTTGGGAATGGAGGTCCCACATCAAATCACCAACCCCCCGCCAGTGTTCCCATGCGAACATTTCAGGCGGAGCGGAGAAGTGTCCCTGCTCCTGAGCCCACGTTATTAGCTTATCTAGAAGCTTTTAATTGACTGATTCGCCTCACTTAGCGAGGATACCTATTAAGAATCTTTTTGCTGCAGCTAATTCGGCTTCCATTTTTTCAACAACCATTTCCGGACACTGATTCAGTTTTCCTAATAAGCCACTGATAGAGGGAAGGTAGAGACCCTTCCTACTGGACTCGGGCTCCTTCTGGCTCTGGTCAACTCTATCCCACCTCTTAAGCCTCTTCGTTTCCACCAATATCGGCTCCCCTCTTCCTGGTTCGCCTAATAACAGGCTAGACCTTGTCTCTCATCATGGATGCTGTTGCTGCCCACTTTTTCCACCATTTGATTTGAGAGGTGGCGACCTTAGGGGTTCAGCGTGGAAGTCAAAGATGAGTCCTCACAGAGGTATAGTCGATGCTTCCAGAAAAAAACCGGCTTTTATTAGGCACGAAAAACGCTTATATACTGTTACAGTGTTCACGCCCCCCTCCACCGCACTCCAAAACTTCCTGCTATAGGTCACGCAGTGCTGTTCACACACAGCAAAAGCAAATCCTATTGGTGCAGGGGTAGAAGCCACTTGTTTTTAAATTTGTGCCTTCTCCTAATCTAATGTCCAGGACAGGGTGTCCTTGTAATTCTGAACAGTCAAAACACAGGGTTGTGCATACAGCAGCACTGCACACCCCCGCCTTTCAGACAATCCCCCTACAGTTCACTGCTGGAGGAACCACCGAGTACAGAAATGACCCCACCAGGTCTAGGGATGAGGAGGACATGGAGGGGGTCTAAAGGTAGGAAAAGATGCCAGAGCTGATGAACAGGGAGACCACGGTCAGGTGAGGGAGGCACATGGAAAAGGCATTGTGCCTTCCCTGCTTAGAGGGGATCCTCAGCACAGCCCTGAAGATCTCCATATATGATACCACTACTAAGACAAAACACCTAGATGTTAAAGAGGCACTGACCAAAAGAAGCTCAAGTTCCCTGAGGTAGGAGTGTGAGCAGGAAAGCTTGAGGATCTGGGGGATTTCACAGAAGAACTGCTCCAGGGCATTGCCCTGGCAGAGGGGCAGGGAAAATGTATTGGCTGTGTGCAGCAGAGCAGTGAGAAACCCAGTGCCTCAGGCAGTTGCTGCCATGTGGACACAAGCTCTGATGCCCAGGAGGGTCCCGTAGTGCAGGGGTTTGCAGATGGCAACGTAGCGGTCGTAGGACATGATGGCCAGGAGATAAAACTCGGCTAAATTCAAAAAGACAAAGAAGAAGAGCTGTGCAGCACATCCCTTGTAGATGTCCCTGTTGTCCCAGAGGGAAATGGCTTTGGGCAGAGTGGTGGAGATGGATCCCAGGTCGAGGAGGAAGAAGTACATGGGGGTGTGGTGGTGCCCACAGGCAATGGTGGTGATGATGAGGCCGTTGCCCAGGAGGGCAGCCAGGTAGATGCCCAGGAAGAGCCAGAAGTGCAAGAGCTGCAGCTGCCGCCTGTCTGCAAATGCCAGGAGGAGGAACTGGCTGATGGAGCTGCTGTTGGACATCTGCTGCTTTTAAAATTCATGGAGAGCTGTTTGAGGGGGAAATACAATAATTCAGGACACAATTCTTGGAAAAATGAGACCCATTTCCCATACACCATCTGCATCCTTCACACATGCAGTTTTCTAGTAGTTCTTCCTTGAAGCCCGTGGCTGAAGTCCTGGTTGTTGCTGTTTGTGTCAGAAGGAGCAGGGACTCTGTTCACTGGCTGCCAAGGAGTTGTCCCAGCTGTGAAAAAAGGGATTTCATGGGAATGGTGGGGACAGGGACCAATCCTAGAGTGGACATTTGTTGGGAAACTGTTTGGAAGAAAACAGACATGTGAGCAATCCTGACTATTTAGCTTTAGCCAGAGTGAGCTAAGGGCCTTGAGGCCCAGCTGCAAGGTTACTGAAAGATGAGCTATGGGAATGTCCTGGTTTGGGCCAGGATAAAGTTGATTTTCTGTCTTGTACTTTTGCTTTTAGCTAAGTCTCTTGTAAGTAGTTGCACTTGCTGAAATTAACAGCAAGTTTCTCAGATAGTGTGTGCTTCTAGGATTGATAACACAATGTTTATAGTTACTGCTAGAGACTGGTATGCAGAGCCAAGGACACTGCTCAGCTCTGAGGAAAACTTTTACCATCCAGGAGGAGTAAAGAGGTCCCACCTGCATCCCTCCTTTGGGGAGGAACGGACAAGATAGATGAGATTGTTCATATGAGATTGTTGGTGATGGCAAAGGCACTGAAGCTTCTGTCCTCCCTGTGTAAAGGAAGCCTCACAACAGAAGGTAGTTTAATAGGTTTCTTTTTGTGTTTTGTTTTTTTTTTTTTTTCGAGCTCCCCCCATCTCCTCTGAGGAGTGTTCTTGGGTTTCAGAAACCCTCGGCATTTCTGCAGCACTCAGGCAGAACAGAGTGAGCAAAGAGCATTGCCTGCAGCTGCATGCAGAGAAGGGGAAGCTGGGCTGTGTCTCTGTCTCTCCCTGCTGAGAGCAGAGGGACCCAGCTCAGAGCACTCAGTGTCTCAAGGACACAGCACCCCGTTTCCAGCCCAGGACACACGAGGCTCATTGTGCCCCCTGGAAGGCAGCTCACAGCTTGGACAGACACCCCAAGGAGACAGCCCAGGGATGGAATGAGGGCATCTGATGAAGGGAGGTCAGCTCCCTGCCCCGCCTCACTCAGACTACACTGCCCAGAGCTTCCCAGGGCAGAGCACAGCTGGACACCTCCTTGCCTGAAACCATCCGCATGGGAGTCACCACAAGAGCTGTGCCTGCAGCTGAAACTCCCTGTCCCAGCCTGACATCAACAGAAAGAGCAGCTGAGGAGGGCATGGAAAGACGCAGAGGAAAGGCACTCAGGAAAGCCTTTACCTCACCCAGCCCTGCACAACCCCTCCCAGATGGTGAAAATGCCTGGCAGGCACCTCCAGCCCCTGGGCAGGGGGAGGTGGGCACAGCGCAGCACAGATGCACTCCACCTCTTGTGTGAGCAGATGGAGGAGGAGGTGCCGTCAGGGTGAGGCTTCTGAGTCTCGAACCCACGGCCTCAGTATTGCTCGGGTTTGTCTGTGTAACTGCGTGCTAGCGGGCTGCGCCACTCAAGCCTCACCCTGATGGCGAGGAGCTCTAGTGGAGCAATGAAGGCAGCGTGGTGCTGAAAGAAGCAGTTAAAGCCAAGCATGCTGAGGTTGTGAGTTCCAGCATGAACAGAGCTTGTAAGATCAGGCTTTACTTTTTATTGGCCCCCTAATCCTGCTCATGCGCAGTTAGGGCCTGCCTTAATCAGGCACAGGTGGGCTTAACACAAGCTCATGCCCACTCCCTGGCAATTAGTGGCACCTGGTTGCCTCATTTCACTACAGATAATGCCTGTCAGGCACCTCCAGCCCCTGGGCAGGGGGAGGTGGGCACAGTGCAGCACAGATGCACTTCACCTCTTGTGTGAGCAGATGGAGGAGGAGGTGCCCAACACCCTAGACCCCACGGGCTGGCTGAGGGCTGTGCTGTCACACAGACCCGGATAAACCTGGGAAGGTGATGCTGGATGTATCTGTAGGGTAAAGGAGGCTGAAAGCACTGGATTGGGTTCCTAGCACACAGTGGGGTGATGTTGTAGGGACTCACAGCCCCTGATCTCATCTCCCCAGATGACGTTCTGTCCCGCCCTGCCAAGACAGAGAAAAGTGGAAGTTTGGACTGATGAAAGCAAACCTTCCCAAAAGGAATGTATGCCCTAACTGTGATTACAAAAATCCTCTCACAAAAATTCTGGTATGACCTGTATCCAAGAGCCATGCTGTCCAACAGAACCCTTTCAAAACTAGAATTCATCCCTCTCTCAAGAGCACCAGGACCCTGCCCTGTGCTCCCTGTCTCCTGCCAGCCACAGCTTCTGCCAGCACCAGGGAGCTCCCTGGGAAGGCTGAGAGATGCCCCTGGCAGGAAGGCAGCAGAGTCCCTGCCCCAGCACACAGCCCCTGGGCTGCAGGACCCTGCTCTGAAGGACAGCCCTGGGCACCCCTTCCTGCACACACACCCTCACTCATCTTCACCATTCCCCTTACACCTCCAGCCCTTTCCCCCCTTACAGTTCCCATCAGCTGTGGCTCTGCAGCTTTAGGAGATGCCTCCAGGTACTGCACCAGCTTCACTGCCCTGCACCAGACACTCACCATGTCAGAAGCTGGGAAGATTCTCCTCCACTCAGCTGGCACTCATCCCCTCCATCTTCACCCCCTTGAAGCTCTCTCTGCCTTGCTCATCTCCCCCAGATACCCTGGCAGTGCCCTCAGCCCTGCTGTGCTCTGCAGAGGAACTGCTCCTGCCCAGAGCTGTCTCTCTGCATCACTGCCCACTTTCCAGCAGCTCCCTCCATCCCAGGAGCCCAGCTCACAACTGTCATGAGCCCTCTGGGGGGTTGATGCTGAGCCCATGACAATTGCTTAAGAGGCAAGGAGAGGAAGCTGCAGAAGCTTTTTTCTCAACAAGAAAGTCCAAGGCAGAGTCCACATCCCAAGTTTCTTGCTGTGTGCCTGGGTCCCCCTGAGGGACAGCCCTGAGAAAGCGTCCCCTGCAGGGTGTGGGGGGAGCAGGAACCAGGAGGCAGTGATGGCAGGTGGGGAAAAGGAAGGTGCAGGTGGCTCTGGTGCTGAGGAAGCCTGGCTGTGTGTCAGGACTGCAAAGGGCCCAGCCCTGAGCCCATTCCCTAAAGGTGCCAGCCCTGAGCCCCAGACCCTGGTAAGGGAGATCCTGTGCCTCCCTCAGCCCTCAGGGCTCTCCTGGCAGTACTGGGATGTGGAGATGGGCAATGCCAAGGGTAGGACTATGGCACAGCACCTCCCAGCCTCCTGCACATGGACTAGGAGGCCCGGATCCCCTTGTCATCCCTGATGTCCCCTCCCTCCTTTCCAGCACAGACAGTTCACCTCCAGAGAAAAAAAACTCTGCTTCTCCCCCTTTCACAATGGACACACAGGTAGTGCCAGGGGGAATCTCCTTTCCTTCCTCTTCCCATGCAAGCCACGGGTTACACTGGAGGTGCCAGGGGTGGTCCCAGACATGTGTGGGTCCCCAGCTCCAGCCCCTCAATGTCCTTCTTGTTTTGAGGGGCCCAGGACTGACCCCAGGTTCGAGGTGCAGCCTCACCAGCGATGAGTACAAGGGAACAATCACCTCCCTGCTCCTGCTGCCCACACTATTTCTGATGCAGCCCAGGTGTCATCTGCAAAGTGCCTGAGGGTCACTCACTCCCTTTTCCAGATCACTGATAAAGAGATTGAAGCAGAGCAGTCCCAGCACCCTGGGAAACACTACTGGTGAGCAGCTACCAGCTGGACTGATCTCCATTCGCCACAACCCTTTAGGCCCAGACATCAGCCAGGGTTTGACCCACTGAAGAGGCCATTGCTCTAGGCCAGATGTAGCCAGTTTCTCCAGAAGGATTTTGTGGACAATGCTGCTGAAATCTTTACTAAAGTCAAAGTAGTCAACATCCTCCGCTATTCCCTCAATCAGTCTATGGTCACCTTGTCATAGAAGGAGATCAGGTTGGTCAAGCAGTCCCTGCCTTTCATAAACCCATGCTGGCTGTCCCCCATCTCCTGGCTGTCCTGCACATGCTGTGTAATGGCACTCACGCTATCTGCTCCATCCCCTTCCCTGGCACTGGTAAAGCGGACAGGCCTGTATCTCCATGGATCCTCCTTTTGGCCCTTCTTGTAGATGGGGATGACAGCTGTCAATCTCCAGTCTACTGACACCTCCCCAATCAGCCAGGACTGCTGATAAATGATGACAAGAGGCTTGGTATCTTTGGTGAGCACTTCTGCCAGCTCCCTCAGTACCTTTGTATGTGTCGTGATCCGCTTAATATTTTATATATTGATTATGAGGATAAATCAGCCACTACCCAGAGACAATGCTTGAATTACAAAATGACAAGACTGTTGGATTTAAAATTAGTTACAAGTGTTTATTTCTAAAAACAGGGAAAGCCGTTTTACTGGTAACAAGGCCTTTGTATAAAGTAATCACCTTAACTCGAGGGTCATTAAGAGTAAAAGAGGGAGAAACAAAAGAGAGAAATTGTCACCATCCACGCGGGGCCTGGCCTCGGGCTGGGGGCTGCTCCTGGTTCTCCGTCGTTCGAACCGCTGCTCTGTCTTTTCGTAGCTGGAAGCGGAGGTGCCGAGCTGGGGGAGCGTCTAGACGAAGAAACCGCATTTACCTTTTTCCTTAGTGTCGCAGTGCGAGACGGAGACCTGTTTGATGCAAACAAATTGTCCGACTTTATTGAATCAGAAGGCGATATTTATACACTAATCTAAGAGCTAATGCCACGTATACATATTGCTGACTGGTGATTTCTACATCTTGTTACACACGTTTTAACTTGATTGGTTAAAAAGCATTTAGCAACAATTAACTAACAAAGCTTATCTTTCAGACATTTGAGCTTCTTTGTAGACGTTACAATCGTGCCGAGTCCCTTAATCTAATCGTCTTGCTTACTCCTTAACCTTCGAGTGTTCTAACTTACTGTTCCTTGCGATTACAAAAGTTGCTTCAAGCAGCATTGTCCTTTCTTATCTTTGTTTCCTGGAGTCCTGCTAGTTTTGGGAAACCTGATAAGTAACTTTATCTTCTAGGTGTCTTTCAGGCATACACTGAGGTAAACATATGGTAATTACAATCCGGATGAAGGAAAGAGGAAAAAAAACTAATTCAAGGGACATATTTTATATTTTCGGTTCCACACGTAAACCACATTTTACCCCGTGGCTCTTGGGTCAGTAATTTTTTCTATATATAATTTTTTATATCTATATATATATATATACACATCCCATTTCGCGTGGTTATGTCGTGTGGTTTTTTTCATATTTTGTGCTGTACAGCAGGCCGATTCTGTCTCCGAGGTTTCCATTAGTGGACAACCGAGAATCCCACCATGCCTAGCACAGTTCCTTTTCCCACCGCACGTTTACCTAGCTCAAAAGCCAGAATATTGTTAACGTGTGTTTGTGGGGGGGGTAAACTGTCTGTAGCACCACACATACATAGTTCACCACCTTACGTCACCTCACCCCGTGGGTTTTGAGGCTAGGGGACTAGGGGAGTGTGTTTTTGGGATAAACACATTGATATATATATATATATATATATAAAAACTAAAAAAAAAAATTTCGTGGGGTTTTTTTTTTCAGCGTTGGGAAGTTTGTGCAACTAAGAATATTACTGACATTTAACGGCTAAAAGGTAGCAGAGGGCACATATTAAAGGTTACAAAGAATCAGCTTAATATATGTGCTTGTACAAAGCAATGGTATCAGGTAGGGACACGTACAAATGTATAGGAAGAAAGGGAAAATATTGACGGTTACAGAATCTCAGCCAGTAAATGAGAAAGAGAAAATGTCGATTATATATGAGAGCTAATAATAACAATAGCAATAGTAATAATAAATATAGGAATTACAATAATTATAATATATAATACAATGCAATAATCAGAAGTACATAACATAGATACATTTCACATACATACAAAAACATAGGCACATGTCATACACATACAAATTATATCACCAATAAAACGTATGACAGATAACTGCAATCCAGGAGCAAGCATGGAGAAAATCATGATGTTATAAATTACTCTACCTAGGCTAAAGAGGTGGCTAGCCTCCGAGCCAGCAGTAAGCAATTTCTTCCAGTGTCAGTTTCAGAGTAGCCAATTCTGAAACCGTACACCAGGGTCGTTTTGTTTTGATGTCCTAGGATTACTGATATCTGCAGTCACATTAATCCACCCGCATTCAGTCCCAATACACAAAACCTAATTACACAAAGGACCAAAAGGGAAGAAAAAACATTGGATTATAGTATAGTATATAGTGCCCTGCTTCCCAGGGCAGAGCAGAGATGGACACCTCCTTGCCTGAAACCATCTGCATGGGAGGCGCCACAGGAGCTGTGCCTGCAGCTGAAACTCCCTGTCCCAGCCTGACATCAACAGCAAGAGCAGCTGAGGGAGGCATGTAGAGAGGCAGAGAGGTTCTCCGGAAAGCCTTTCCCTCACCCAGCCCTGCACAACCCCTCCCAGATGTTGATAATGCCTGGCAGGCACCTCCAGCCCCTGGGCAGGGGGAGGTGGGCACAGCGCAGCACAGATGCACTTCACCTCTTGTGTGAGCAGATGGAGGAGGAGGTGCCCAACACCCTAGACCCCACGGGCTTGCTGAGAGCTGTGCTGTCACACAGACCCGGATAAACCTGGGAAAGTGATGCTGGATATATCTGTAGGGTAAAGGAGACGGAAAGCACTGGATTGGGTTCCTAGCACACAGTGGGGTGATGTTGTAGGGTATTGTAGGGTGATGTTGCTCCCTTGTCCAGATCATTGATAAAGAGATTGAAGCAGAGCAGTCCCAGAACCCTGGGAAATACCACTGGTGAGCAGCTACCAGCTGGACTGATCTCCACTCACCACAACTCTTTGGTCCCAGAAATCAGCCAGGGTTTGACCCACTGAAGAGGCTGTTGCTCTAGGCCAGATGTAGCCAGTTTCTCCAGAAGGATTTTGTGGACAATGCTGCTGAAATCTTTACTAAAGTCAAAGTAGTCAACATCTTCTACCTTTCCCTCATTCAATCAATGGTCACCTTGTCATAGAAGGAGATCAGGTTGGTCAAGCAGTCCCTGCCTTTCATAAACACATGCTGTCTGGCTCCCATCTCCTGGTTTTCTTGCACATGCTGTGTAATGGCACTCACACTCTCTGCTCCTTCCCTGGCACTGGTAAAGCGGACAGGCCTGTATCTCCATGGATCCTCCTTTTGGCCCTTCTTGTAGATGGGGATGACAGCTGTCAATCTCCAGTCTACTGACACCTCCCCAGTCAGCCAGGACTGCTGATAAATGATGACAAGAGGCTTGGTGAGCCCTTCTGCCAGCTCCCTCAGTACCTTTGTATGGGTCCCATCTGGCCCCATAGACTTGTGTGCCTCTGGGTGGTGCAGGAGGTCACTGACCATCTCCCCTAGGATCATGGGGGCTCCATTCTGCTCCCTGTCTCTGTCTGCCAGATCAGGGGACTGGGTACCCAGGAACAACTGGTCCTACTGCTGTAGACTACAACCAAGAAGGCACTGAGTAGCCCAGCCTTCTCCTAACCCTTGGTCACTGTCCTCCTGGCATACAAAATGGATGAGGATTCTCCTTCACCCTTCTTTTTGTTGCTAATGTGTTCAGAGAAACATTGATTATGTTCTTCAATGGCAGCAGACAGATTCATTTCACACTGTGTTTGGCCATTGTAATTTTTTCCCTCTGTAGCCTCCTGACATCTTTGTAGTCTCCCTGAGTGCCCTTCTCCTTTTTCCAAAGGCTACAAACTCATCTTTTTTTTTATGAGTTTTAACCAGATCTCTATTCAGCCAGGCTGGGCATCTTTCCCCATGAGCTCATCTTACAACACATGGGGCCATCTGATCCTTCACCTTTATGAGTTTCTTCTTGAGCACTGTCCAGACTTCCTGAAATCCCTTGTCCTTCAGGATTGCCTCCCAAGGGATTCTCTCAACCAGAAAGAGGCCAAAATTTGCCTGCCTAAATTCCAAGTTGTGAGTTCTCCTGGCCTTCCTCCTTACTTCTCCAGGGATCAGTTTTTTGACCAAGGCTGGATTAACAGGAGACCAGGCTTCCTAAAAGGGGACGGGAAGAGCTTACCCCATGGAGGTAAAAGGGGTTTAGGACAGGAGATAGCAGGGCTTATTAGCAGAGCTTTACGCTAGGTATGAAGGGGGCCAGAGGTGAATGTGGGGTCACTGGACAGGAGCCTGAATGTGACTTACCAGCACTTGTGTGAGAAAGGTGTTCAAGCAAGGGCTCACAGTCCTGTGTCTTGGTGAAGGAGGAGAATGACACTGCATATGGCTGGGGGAACACAAGAGTTGGTGTGAAGTCTGGGGCTATGGAAATAGTGGAGTATAATCAGGAGGTGATTAGGGCTTCTTCCAGACAAAAGGAGGCCCAGCTGAGGTGCATCTACACCAATGCACAGAGCATGAGCAACAAAGAGGATGAGCTGGAAGCCATTGCACACCAGGACAGCTGTGATGTAGTTGTCATCACAGAAATGTGGAGGGATGACTGTCACAGCTGGAACACTGCAATGAATGGATATAAACTCTTCAGAAGAGATAGGAAAGGAAGGAGAGGTGGTGTTGTGTTGGGGAAACAGTTCAGAAATATACAGGTTGTGAGCAATCCTGACTTACTTCAGCTTAGGCCACATTGGGTTAATGGTTATTGAGGCCTAGTTAGAGGCTTTCTGAGAATGAGCTAATGGGAAAGAGGAAACTTAATTGGCAACAGAAGAGGAAAATAATTATGTGAGAAGAATCTTTCCGTTAGAATGGTATGTGTAATTGGAATACAAAGCCACCTGCATGATAAGATGGTGTAAACAAGACTTTTCTATATAAGTGAGTGCAAGTTGTTAATAAACGATTTCATACAACCATATTGATGTGCACATGGAATCCTTAAGCCTCCGCAGACTGTTTTCCCACAACTATCAAGGAAAAGGGAAGGACTGCGAAAACCAGGACGATGCTGTACAGAGTCACTTCGTTCCACAAAGTGTCTGCACAGGCAGCAGAGGAGGAACATCACAGAAGAAGTGATGAATGTCGTGGGATGCATAGAATGGCAAAGTGAACACCTGGTAGGTTGGTCCGACTTGCACTGGTACAACAGCCATCCATGATCCCAGCAGCAGTGTGACACAGAGCCCCCTGCTCATGATGAGGCTGTAGTGCAGAGGGTCACAGATGGCTGTGTAGCGGTCATAGGCCATGGCAGCCAGCAGAAGGCATTCGATGCTGCCCAGCAAATCCAGGAAGTAGAGCTGGGCAGCACAGCCAAGGAAGGAGGTCCTGCCATCTCCCATCAGGAAACCCACCAGCATTTTTGGCAGAGTGACTGATGTGTAGCAGATCTCCAGGAAGGACAAGTTCCTCAGGAAGAAAAACATGGGGCTGTGGAGGCTTGAGTCCACCACTGTGATGAGTGCAAACAGGCTGTTCCCCGTGAGGACCACCAGGCAGATGAGCAGGAAGACTGTGAAGCGCAGGCCCTGCAGGCTGGAGTGGTCAGAAAATCCCAGGAGAATGAATCCAGGTCTAGCAGTGTGATTCTCCAAGCCTTTTCTTTGGGGCATTTTCCCTCCACAGATCAATCCCAGCAGCAGGCTCTTTGAGGGTGCTGATGTCCTGTCCACCATCCCATGGCAAGCCTATGTCGCAGTGCGAGACGGAGACCTGTTTGATGCAAACAAATGTCCAACTTTATTGAATCAGAAGGCGATATTTATACACTAATCTAAGAGCTAATGCCACGTATACATATTGCTGATTGGTGATTTCTACATCACGTTACACACGTTTTAACTTGATTGGCTACAAAACCTTTAGCAACAATTAACTAACAAAGCTTATCTTTCACACATTCGAGTTTCTTTGTGGATGTTGCAATCGTGCCGAGTCCCTTAATCTAATCGTCTTGCTTACTCCTTAACCTTCGAGTGTCCTAACGTACTGTTCCTTGCGGTTACAAAAGTTGCTTCAAGCAGCACTGTCCTTGCACATAGCCCAAGGCTTATGTTGAAATTGTTCCATCAGCAATTGTTCGGTGCTGACTGTAGAGAAACAAGATAAACCAGGTGCCTCGAATTGCCAAAGAGTGGGTGTGAGTCCACCTGTGCCTGGTTAGGGCTGGCCCCCTATTACCAGGGGGCCAATAAAGGTGGGACACACACCCACAGAGGAAGCTCACTCTGGTGTGAGGCATGGAGAGGCCAGCGGCTTGTTGAGCCTCTGGAGTAAGAAGGGCTCTTCCCGCTACACTTCTGCCCGGGAAGCGCTGTGTGGTGGCTGGAGTCCTGGAAGAGACCAGCAGCTCGTCGAGCTTCAGGAGCAAGAATGGCCCCTCCCGCTACAGCTGACAGCCTGAGGCTGTACTGCCTCAAGCCTAGAGAAAGATCCAACAAACATCATCATAGGTGTGACTGCAGGATTAGGGGAGTTTGACCAAGGGATGTGTGCATGTCTGGACATCTAACATGGGTTGCTCTGTGCAAGGAGGTGTGTAAAGAGAGGAAAGAAAAGAATCCTTGTGCCTGGGTGACTGGGTTTGGTCATATGGATGAAAGAATATAGTCCTCCTTCAGCCACTTGCCCATGGCTGGCAGCATGTGGACCACCTGCACAGCAAGGGCACCTGGCTCTGCACCATGACTATGGGTTAGTACACCCTCACTTTGACACGGCTGATGGCATTTTCCTCTCAAAAGACTTTCCAGCCCATGTCAGCTCCCATCTCATCAGTCCCTGTCCCATTTGAGATCTCACCAGCCCTCCCCATGCTCCCCGCATAGCTCCGAGCCACTGGTGCTGCTCTGCAGGTGGGCTGTGCTGCTCAGGGCAAAAGCTGCCACTGTCCTGGCTCTGCTCCTCAGGTCTATCACCCAGCAGGGTGTCTGCCCTCCTCTCACAGTTAGGGTAATGCTGCACAGCCAGCAGAGACTGGTGAGTAGATTGGTGACCCTCAGAATTGTGACATTGGGGTCAATGGTTTGAAGAGTGACCCATGAGGTGGGTGGTTGTTTGCAAAGACACCTGCAGAGGAGGGGTTTATCTGAGACAGGAGACACCAGCACCCACTTGGAGCAGACACGAGGAAGTTGTTCAGCTCTGAGAGGTACACAGCCCACTGAGGTGTCCACAGGGACCTCTTTTCATATGGGCTGGGCAGGGGCTCTCCCATTGAGCTCATGGAGACATGGCTACTGTAACTGCCATCCAGGCAACCTGTGAAAGGTGTTGGCCTCTTCCTTCAGTGTATCATCAAGGGGATAGAAGGACCAGGAAAAGTTGAGAGTGTGGGCCCAGGAGTGTAGACCTCTCTGTGATGTGTTTCAAATTCATCTCATGGATAGAGCTGGGATGGCCCTGGCCTCACTGCAGTGCTGGGAATCAGCTGCTCTCAGAGCAGTGCCCAAATGGTCTAAACTGCCCTGAGGTGTCCATCACATACCCACTGTCTGCAGGCAGGGTTTGCCTCTGGGTCCTTGTAAGGGACTTGGTGGAGGAAACCCCTCCACTGGACCCTCGGACCCTCTTAGGGCGAGTGCCTGAGCAGAGTGTTCATCACTGATACATTTTATTTGCTGACAAAATTCTGCTACAGGTAAATGTAAGCAAAGTTTCCATATGGTATAGAGGTCATTCCTGCAGAGCCAGAAATGAGAAATTTCTTCCAAATGTACGTTATTTACTTTCTACTCATATGCTATTTAACTTAAGTGTGTTTTTTTCTGGTGTTTGGTAATTCAGTGTTATGCTACACCTTTAGTAGTTGTCCGATGAATTAAGGGATGCCCACAAATAACTGCTTTTTGTCCTAAACCGCTGTTCATGTTCCCTTGTAAAGAAAAAAAGAAACCTGGAGGCCCACTCCTTTTCAAAAGTGGGAACAATGCGTTTAACTTCAAAAACCCCCTCAGTCTTTGTTCTCTCCTTTAAACAATGTCTGCTTCTAATGTCTTTCTATTCCAGGCTATTAAGAAGTATGTTTTCTTACAGGTCCATGATGTTATTAACCCTTTGACACAGTGCCAAGACAACAGCTGCACAGTGTCTTGTGTATGCCCTTGTTTCTCTTGTATTCCTGAATGGTGATGCTATATTAACATCACAGGACTACAGGTGAGTAACCTGGGAGTGCCTGAAGAGTGGGTTTGTGTTGTAGAATGTTGGAGAATGTTACCGAATGCTCCCGAAAAGGTAGGGGATGTGACCCCTTTGCCGTGCCCAACCCCATGTTTGAGGGGCCAATTAGATCAGCCCATAATTCTGTGCTACCTGCACCAGGGATTCGCTGTGCTACAGGTAAACACACCGGGTGTCCAATAATACATTATATTGTTGTGTGGTGGCTGGGGTGTGGTCACAGAAACACTATATAAAAAAGTTACTGCGCAATAAAGTGGAAGCTTGTTTACCATCCATATTGGTTGTATTAGTTTTCCGTCACCGTTTTCCAACAAGTGGCGCCCAAAAGGTGAAAAGGCCCTGAACGATCAAAAAGTTTGAAGAGTTTTGAAAAAAAGTTTGAAAAGCTCTGAAATCGGCAGGCGCACGCCACGGAAGACCGATTTTCGCCAGAGAAGTCTTGTGGAAGACCGAACCGTCAATAGCAGCGATCGCTGTTCGGCAAGTATTGCCACTGAAACAATTGGCATGAGCGGGTGAGTCTGGAGAAGTACTGATAAGCAGTGCCGGGGGGCAAAAGTTCGTCTTAATGCAGGCATAGGAAGGCGAACTGTGCCTAAGTGAACATCGAACAAATCTCGCTCAAAATCCGGAAGAAGGGGCTATGGACTTTTAGTTGTAAAAAAGGCCGCGTTAAAGGATGAAAGCCTGCATTAAAACGCTTGTAAAAAAGGCTGCACTAAAGGTTATAAGTTGTATTAAAAAGTTGTATTTAAGGGACTGATTAAGCGCGCGCGCAATAGAGAGCGAAGTAACCCTAGAATTACTCATAAGTTTCTTACAGAAACGTTCCATAAAAGTTTTAGATCTTAAGAAAGATCCAGCAGCGCTTTTAGAATATGGCCCAGTTGTTTATCGAGCCTTCTAAGTTATTTGATGAGACAGAACGGAAAAGCATGGGAGATATTTTGTGGTATAAGGTAATAGATGAAGAGAAGATGGCTCGTAAGTTAATGAAACCATGGCATACAGTGATTACTTGCTTGCAGCGTTATCAGACAGAGAAGAAAATCGCTGCTGTAGCCTCGGCAACCTTAGAAGGGCAGCCGATACCAGATTTGCATCATTTAAGGGTTGATTACGATCCCTGTCCCCCAACGGGAGATAAAAAAATTGTACAGATTGATCAAAGTTCCAGTGAAAGTCTGGTACAACCTACTGCCCCCCCCCTCCTCCCCCTGAAGTGGGCGGCACCGGCCATGCCGTGCCACACGGCTTCGGAGGCAGACAGGGAGCGGAAGCATCTGCTGTGAGCGCCAGAAGCGAAGTGAGGCAGAAGGCGGAAATGTTATGCCCCGCATCTTCCGGTGTGGGTGGTCCCAGTCACCAGTGGATGCTGCCTTCTGCACCACCCCCCCCCCGATGGCGCAGTCCCCCTCCTCCGGGCTAGGCGATCCAACGGCACCGCAGGCGGCTCCCCCTGCAGCACCGCAAGCAGCCGCTTATAATCAACAAGAGCTTGCTGCAAATAAGCCACGGTCTGATGATACATCACAGCTTAGGTCCATCTTAAGGGTTAATTTGTTGCGACTACAGGAGGAGGCTATTGATAATAAGGATTATGACTTATCTTCAGACATAGAAGCCTTCCCGCACGCTTTCCCTGTTCAATATACAACAGATGATCAGGGAAATGTAGAAGCAGCCTATAGCCCTTTAGATTGAAAGTTGTTGACACAGCTGAGAGCCACTGTAAATGAATGCGGGCTGCATGGTGAACCAGTCAAGAAAATGATAAATTATACCTGGGGTCAGGGTTGTTGCTTCCAGATGATATAAAGGGGATAATGAGAATGATTATGACTCAGTCAGCGCTAATGTTATGGCAAGCTCACTGGCAAGCATTATGTCACAGATGTGCAGACATGCCTAGAGAACAAAATGATCCCCTATATGGGATATCAGTAAATCAGCTTATGGGTGCTGAGCCTTACGCTAATTTTGAGGCACAGGTACGATTAGGTCCATACATAATAAGGGAGTCCATGAGACTTGCAAAAGAAGCTATGAGTAAAGTCAGAACTACACCAGCTACTCCATCTTCTATGTCAATTAAGCAAGGCAGGGAAGAGCCTTTTGCACAGTTTGTAGATAAGCTCACAGATGCCATTAATCAGACGTGTGCAGGAGTGGATGAAAAGTGTATCGTTTCGTCAGTGTGTGCTAGAGAATAGTAATGCTACCACCAAAACTGTAATTTCCTCTATGTCAGCAGATGCATCACTCGAGGAGAGGCTGGAGCGCCCAGCAAAAATGCCAGTAGGGTCTCAGGCTGTTGGGGAAACATTTCAGAAATATACAGGTTGTGAGCAATCCTGACTTACTTCAGGCCACACTGGGTTAATGGTTATTGAGGCCTAGTTAGAGGCTTTCTGAGAATGAGCTAATGGGAAAGAGGAAACTTAATTGGCAACAGAAGAGGAAAATAATTATGTGAGAAGAATCTTTCCGTTAGAATGGTATGTGTAATTGGAATACAAAGCCACCTGCATGATAAGATGGTGTAAACAAGACTTTTCTATATAAGTAAGTGCAAGTTGTTAATAAACGATTTCATACAACCATATTGATGTGCACATGGAATCCTTAAGCCTCCGCAGACTGTTTTCCCACATCAGGCAATATTAATAGAGGCAGTACAGGGCGTAGAGAGAGATTTAGTGCAAGCCTTTGCAGCCCTAGCCCCACTACGTCCTACCAACACCAAACAGCTGCAACGATCAACCAGCAAATGTTTTCGCTGTGGACGTAATGAACACTTTCGAAGGCAGTGTCCTAAATCCAGTGTCTGGTGTCAGCATTGCAATATGGATGGTCATGCTACGGAAGCCTGCAGACACCAGGGAAACGGATCAAGGAGCGCGAGAAGCCACAGCGCGAAGACCCCAAATGTGGCTCCAGTATGGTCCCTTCCAAACAGCTCCAGCGAGCCACTTCCCTCCAACCAGCAACCAGTGGGAGCCTTGGGCTGTACCTGGCAACCGCAGTAGAGATGACTTTTATTGACACCAAGCCCCACTGCGTAATAAAGGTGAAGCTTGTTTACCAACCATATTGGTTACATTAGTTTTCCCTCACCGTTTTCCAACAGGTTTGGGCATGGTGGAGCTTTTCTTCACAGTGGGAAACAGTTGGGCAAGAAAGAATGGCCCAAAGGGCAGCTGGGGAGGCCTGGAGTGGAGAGCAGAAGAAAGAAATGTCACTGCAAGGGCCATGCTGGGGAACACCACATTCCCCAGAAGGAGCCTGGATCAGCCCAAGGCTCTGTGTGCCAAAGCAGAAGCAGGGAGGACACAGAGATGTCAGGAGAGGAAGGGGACAGCAAGGTGGGGCAGGCAGGTGAAGGAGCAGAGCCTGCAGGGAAAGAGGCACAGGGAATGGGAAACCCCAGGACAGATTGTGGTGGAGATGAGAGAGGGAAAAGCTGTGGAAAAACTGGAGGCACACTTGGTAGAGCCAAGCTCTCCATGACTTTGCTGATGGCTTTTGTCTCTGTCCCTGATGGCTATAGGGAGACAAGTGGAACTTCCAGCAGCACTGGGGCTCAGGGCCTCCTTGTCCATGTGCAGGAGGCTGAGAGGTGCCGTGCCACAGTCCTGCCCTTGGCATTGCCCATCTCCACATCCCAGTGCTGCCAGGAGAGCCCTGAGGGCTGAGGGAGGCACAGGATCTCCCTCCCTTGCCAGGGTCTCGGGCTCAGGGCTGGCACCTTTGGGGAATGGGCTCAGGGCTGGGCCCTTTGCAGTCCTGACACACAGCCAGGCTTCCTCAGCACTAGAGCCACCTGCACCTTCCTTTTCCCCACCTGCCATCACTGCCTCCTGGTTCCTGCTCCCCCCACACCCTGCAGGGGACGCTACTTTCTCAGGGCTGTCCCTCAGGGGGACCCAGGCACACAGCAAGAAACTTGGGATGTGGACTCTGCCTTGGACTTTCTTGTTGAGAAAAAAGCTTCTGCAGCTTCCTCTCCTTGCCTCTTAAGAAATTGTCATCAACCCCCCAGAGGGCTCATGACAGTTGTGAGCTGGGCTCCTGGGATGAAGGGAGCTGCTGGCAAGTGGGCAGTGCTGCAGAGAGACAGCTCTGGGCAGGAGCAGTTCCTCTGCAGAGCACAGCAGGGCTGAGGGCACTGCCAGGGTATCTGGGGGAGATGAGCAAGGCAGAGAGAGCTTCAAGGGGGTGAAGATGGAGGGGATGAGTGCCAGCTGAGTGGAGGAGAACCTTCCCAGCTTCTGACATGGTGAGTGTCTGGTGCAGGGCAGTGAAGCTGGTGCAGTTCCTGGAGGCATCTCCTAAAGCTGCAGAGCCAGAGCTGATGAGAGCTGTAAGGAGGGAAGGGGCTGGAGGTGAAAGGGGAATTTTGAAGAGGAGTGAGGGTGTGTGTGCAGACAGGGGTGTCCAGGGCTGTCCTTCAGAGCAGGGTCCTGCAGCCCAGGGGCTGTGTGCTGGGGCAGGGACTCTGCTGCCTGCCTGCCAGGGGCAGCTCTCAGCCCGCCCTGGGAGCTCACTGGTGCTGGCAGAAGCTGTGGCTGGCAGGAGACAGGGAGCACAGGGCAGGGTCCTCGTGCTGGTGATAGACCGAATTGCTCAGGGCTGCTCACAGCTTCAGCTGATGTCCAGAATATTTCTGAGGGGACCTTTCAGGAGTCCCTTCAGGGCAGGGCTTTCCTGTTCCAGTCTGGGCTCTCCTCAGGCTCTGCTTCCACTTGTCTCTGGCTCAGCTTCGTGGGATGCAAACTCAGCGCTGCAGGGGAGAGCAGGGGCTGATACTCCTCAAGCATCACCTGGAGGAGGACCGGGACCTGAGGAAGTGCCTTCACCCACCACCCCCTTGTCACGGTTTAACACTGGCCCGGCAATTAAACCGAATAACAGACGCTCTCTATTAATCTCTCTCTCCTTGATAAAGAAAGGAGAGAGAATAAGGGAGAGAGACTTATGGGTTGGAAACTAAACTACACAACTTTAATGAAACAGCAATGATAAATAGGAAAAAATTACTAAATATATACAAATATACAGGAAAATGGAAACCACATTCCTCCCCCCTCTCCCCCAATAACTCTCACGTCACCACCGAGGCTGTAGGGCAGCCCTGGGAAAGTCCAGGCTGGAATCCTGGAGTCGGGAACCGGAGGCAGGAACACACAGATATGGGCTGGCACGGATTAGGAGCACAGGCAGACGAACGGACGGGATCCTTCCAGGATGCCGGGAAGGAAGGGAAGCAGGAAATCAGGAAATCCGGAAAAGATCTGGCTCGGCCCTCGTGATGCCTCAAATTTATACTGAGTGTGACGTATATGGGATGGAATACTCTGTTTGGTCAATTCTGGCATCTATATTGTCCGTTCCTCCCTAAAGGAGGGCTCAGGTGGGACCTCTGTATCCTCCTGGATGGTAAAATGTTTTCCTCAGAGCTGAGCAGTGTCCTTGGCTCTGCATACCAGTCTCTAGCAGTAACTATAAACATCAAGTGTTATCAATCCTAAAAGCACACACACTGTCTGAGAAACTTACTGTTAACCTCAGCAAATGCAACTACTTAAAGAGGCTCAGCTGAAAGCAAAAGCACAAAACAGAAAATCACCTTTATCCTGGTCCAAACCAGGACATTCCACCCCTTATTCCATACCATTTGCGTCATGCTCCAATCATTACTATCTTTTATCCTTAAACATATTATACAAAAATTATTACTATCTCTCAGTGCTAAAATTCACTAAGTAATTCAGTCTACAATTGCAGATGTTCATCTATTGTAGCAGATTCTCAAAACAAGGAGCAATTTTACAGTTCATGTCCATGGTCCATAAGTTGCAGGTTGCAGATGGTAATTTCAAGGAAGTTACTGGATGCCAGCCGATGAACCTAGTTCTGGCTTCATCACCACAAAATCATCCTGAAAAACACTCATAGAACACTGTTAGTTCATGCAACAGTTTACACAACAGTAGTTATGGTGGGATACAAGTTCATGACTCCCAAAGAGACCATGCATTACTGATTAAGCTAGACAAGCAGAAATTAGGAATTCTCACCTAGTGTTAGATTTCCTTGTGGTACGCATTGTACTTCTCCATCTTTCATCATCACCCACCAAGTGTGTCCAGGCCCTTGAGCGAAAGCAACCCCACGAATGGGTTTGCCTTTGCCCGAGGCAGGATAAATCCAAACTGTTTTCCCTAGCAGATTCTTCTCATGCACCACAGGCACTTTGTCCCCATCTACTGTGTGTAGAAGATCTGATTGAGCAGGACCAGCTCGATTGATGGAACCCCTGGTATTAACTAACCAGGTAGCTTTTGCCAAGTGCTTGTCCCAGTTTTTGAAAGTTCCACCACCCATTGCTTTTAAGGTAGTTTTTAACAGACCATTGTACCTTTCAATTTTACCTGAGGCTGGTGCATGATAGGGGATATAGTATATCCACTCAATACCATGTTCTTTGGCCCAGTTATTTATGAGACTATTTTTGAAATGAGTTCCATTATCTGACTCAATTCTCTCTGGTGTACCATGTCTCCACAAGACTTGTTTCTCTAGGCCCAGGATAGTGTTCGGGGCTGTGGCATGAGGCACAGGATATGTTTCCAGCCATCCTGTACTTGCCTCCACCATTGTAAGCACATAGCGCTTACCCTGGCGGGTTTGAGGCAATGTGATGTAGTCGACTTGCCAGGCCTCCCCATACCTATATTTTGACCATCTCCCTTCATACCATAAAGGTTTCAACCTTTTAGCTTGCTTAATTGCAGCACATATGTCACAATCGTGGATAACCTGCGCAATAGAGTCCAAAGATAAATCCACCCCTCGGTCACGAGCCCATCGATATGTTCCATCCCAGCCTTGATGACCTGAAGCATTGTGGGCCCATTTGGCCAAAAACAGTTCACCTTTATGGTCCCAGTCCAGATCTATTTGGAACACTTGAGCAGCCTCATCTGCTCGTTGGTTGTTTCGATGTTCCTCGGTAGCTCGATATGAAGGTACATGGGCATCTACGTGATGCACTTTTACATCAAGTTTCTCTAACCTAGCAGCAATGTCTTTCCAGAGTTCAGCAGCCCAGATAGGTTTATCTCTACGTTGCCAGTTGTTTTGCTTCCACTGCTTAAACCAACCCCATAAGGCATTTGCTACCAATCATGAGTCAGTATAGAGATAAAGTCTCGGCCACTTTTCTTGTTCAGCAATGTCCAAAGCCAATTGGATAGCTTTTACCTCTGCAAATTGACTTGATTCACCATCTCCTTCATCTGTTTTTGCAACTAGTCGTGTAGGATTCCATACGGCAGCTTTCCACCTTCGATGGCCTCCTACCAGATGACAGGATCCATCAGTGAAAAGAGCATATTGTTTCTCACTCTCTGGTAGTTGGTCATATGGTGGGGCTTCTTCAGCCCGTTTTACCACTTTTCCTGGTGGCATTCCAAAGTGTTTGCCTTATGGCCAATTTGTTATTGCTTCTACAATTCCTGGACGATTAAGTCTTCCTATCCTAGCTCTCTGTGAGAGTAAAGCAATCCATTTAATCCAGGTAGCATCGGTAGCATGATGGGAAGATTCTCTACCTGTGTACATAAAACCCAGTACAGGTAATCGTGGCACTAGGAGGAGCTGTGCTTCAGTACCAATCACTTCCGAAGCAGCTCTAACTCCTTCGTATGCGGCCAATATCTCTTTTTCAGCAGCTGTGTAGTTGGCTTCGGAGCCTTTGTAGTTTCGACCCCAAAATCCTAGAGGTCGGCCTCGAGTCTCTCCTGGAGCTTTTTGCCAGAGGCTCCATGAAGGACCATCACCTCCATCTCCGGTGTAAAGAATATTTTTGATGTCTGGCCCTGTTCGAATTGGTCCAAGGGCCATTGCCTGCATAATCTCCTGTTTAATATTCTCAAAAGCAGCTTGTTGTTCTGAGCCCCATTTAAAGTCTTTCTTCTTCCGAGTAACCTCATAGAGAGGTTTCACAATCTGATTATAAAAAGGAATATGCATTCTCCAGAAACCAACAGTTCCTAAAAAGGACTGTGTTTCTTTTTTGGTAGTTGGTGGGGCCATAGCAGTTATTTTGTTAATCACGTCCATTGGGATGTGGCGACGTCCATCTTGCCACTTAACTCCCAGAAACTGTATCTCTTGTGCAGGTCCCTTAACCTTGCTCCTTTTAATAGCAAAACCAGCCTCTAGGAGGATTTCAATTATCTTCTTACCTTCTCGTAGAATTCCTTTGCTGTGTCACCCCACACAATGATGTCATCGATGTACTGTAGATGTTCTGGAGCTCCACCCTTTTCCAAGCTATCATGGATCAGTCCATGGCAGATGGTAGGACTGTGTTTCCACCCCTGGGGCAGTCGATTCCAAGTGTACTGGACACCTCTCCAGGTGAAGGCAAACTGTGCTCTGCATTCTGGTGCTATAGGAATAGCAAAAAAGCATTAGCAATGTCAATAGTAGCATACCACCTGGCTGCCTTTGACTCCAGCTCGTACTGAATTTCTAATATGTCCGGCACAGCAGCGCTTAGTGGTGGTGTAACCTCATTCAGGGCACGATAGTCCACTGTCAGCCTCCACTCTCCATTAGGCTTTTTCACTGGCCATACAGGACTGTTGAAGGGTGAGTGAGTCTTGCTGATCACTCCTTGGCTCTCTAGTTGCCGGATCAGCTTGTGAATGGGGATCACAGCATCTCTGTTGACACGATACTGTCTACGATGCACTACTGAAGTAGCAGTTGGCAGACGCTGGTTTGTAGTCCTCAGCAACCCCACTACAAAGGATTTATCTGAAAGGCCAAACAAAGTATGCAGCCATTCTGCATTCTCAGTCTTAATAGCTGCAGTACCAAATGACCAGCAGTACCCTTTCGGGTCCTCGAAATCACCTCCCTTGAGGTAGTCTATGCCAAGGATGCACGGAGCATCTGGACCAGTCACTATTGGGTGTTTATGCCACTTTATTCCAGTGAGGCTTACATCAGCCTTCACAATAGTCAGTTCTTTAGATCCCCCCGTCACTCCAGAAATAGTGACGGAGTCTGTGCCTTTCTGATTCGATGGCATTAGGGTGCACTGTGCACCAGTGTCCACCAAGGCTTTATACTTTTGTGGCTCTAATGTGCCAGGCCATCGAATCCACACAATCAAATAGATTCGGTTGTCCCTCTCCTCCACCTGGCTGGAGGCAGGGCACCTCTAAGCTTGAGCACATACAGCATTGTCAGTATGTGCATTACTGGAGCTTGCATCCCCAGTACTCACACCTGATGTGCAGGGATCTTGAGTCACCAGCATTTTTGGATTGGGTAACTCTACACTGGAGACTTGAGCAGCCATCTTTTTAGAAGGACCTCCTTTTGCCTTTGGCTTACTCATCAACTCAAACACTCGGTCCTGTAGGGCAGCAGTAGGTTTCTTGTCCCACTTTTTCATTTCCTCTCCATACTCACACAGGAGTGCCCATAGGGTCCCTCTTGCTGATTTCTGTTTCTCTCGATTCTGTCTCATAGGAGGGCGTCTCCTCTTAATGGCTGCAATGCGGTGTCCTCCATCTGTCTGAGGAGAAAGGGGTGAATGCCATTCCTCAGATGCTCTCTTGATAGCTGAGACCCAGGCCCGACAAGGGGCTATGACAGCATCTTCACACTCTCGTACAGTTTTAATCACATCACCCACAGTTGCATCTACCTCTGCAGGAACCCATAGCATTACTGATAGTGTATGATTAAAAGGTGGTGGTGCAGCATGCACAAACCTTTGCATCATAGGTTTAGGGCATGGCACGTGATGGGGATCTTCAATGCCATCATTATTATAGATCACGTCTCGCACAGCCAATTCTTCGAGATACCTGATAGCTTTTCCAAGTCTGGATGCTTTGATCTGTGGGCAGTCTATTTCCTCTTTATAGGGATATCTCTCCCTTACAGCTGACAAGAGTCGTTTCCACAGGCTGGTAGTTCCAGCCTTTTCCCCAAATGCCCGATCAGTACCTGCATCTTTGGCCAGGGATCCCAACTGCCTGGCTTCCTTCTGAGTTAATGTTATGGTAGCAGCCCCCTCATTCCAGCATCGGAGTAACCAAGAGAGAAGTGGTTCACCTGAAAAATGGCTGTAGTCTTTTCTCAGAGTACGCAAGTCTCTCATGGAATAGGGCTGAGCAGGTTCTGAGTCTGAGTCCTCATCTGACTCTGCGCTAGCTGCTCTACGAGGAGAGGCAGTATCCTCTATTTCCTCTATCATCTGGTCATTTCGTTCAGAGTTTGAAGGGTTAAGGCTCGTTTCTGATTTCCCTTGTTTTCCTTTTCTCCTAGTTACAGGGTTAACAAGTAACTGTGTGGGCTGAGGGGGAGAGGCTGAGGCATCTGCAGCAGTGGCAGCAGCAGGGCTTGCTTTCTGAGCAGCAGCAGTGTCTGTGGGAGTAGACACAGCAACTGGAGCTGTAGCAGAAACACTGGCGATGCTGGCCGGCCTTATCTGAGTTATGCCCTTGCGTGAGGGGGGGCGAGAAGCGGCTGTGGAGGCAGGAGTGGGGGTGCTCTCTGTACGAGGAGCAGCTCTCACTCTCCGAACAGCAACTCTCGGCCTCCGAAAAGGCATACTCAATCTCATTACTGTGGTTTTTGTGTTACTCCTCACCAATATATGAGAGAAATTAACAACACCCACCAGAAGATTGAGAAATGAAATGTTATTGCCACCAAAATCAGGTGGAGTCAGCCCAAAATACGATGGAATGGTATAATTTCCCAAATTAAAACTGGGAGTGTAATTACCAACCAAGTTTTTTATCTCTGTATGAAACACTACTGCACCATGCACCATGATATACACCAGTATTGAGGACGATATTGCAACGATGGTTCTTAAACAGCTCTTACGAAAGAAAACCCACATAGCAGCAGCAATTCCAGCTGCGAAAAGACAGATTGCATACCCTAAATACCAAAGATATGGCACGATCGGTTTAATCTCCAACCCTG
This sequence comes from Archilochus colubris, assembly GCA_023079485.1. NCBI lineage: Eukaryota > Metazoa > Chordata > Aves > Apodiformes > Trochilidae > Archilochus > Archilochus colubris. The sequence goes on along the minus strand of CM041114.1, from coordinate 16,744,076 downwards.
TGAAATTTCCAAAGAACAAGGTCTGATTCCAGCTCAGGAAAGCCATTCTTTCACTGTAGTTGGAATTCAAACTGTTCAGGCAATTTAGTCAGAATTTAAACAGGACTCGAGCCAATTAGGTCGGGCCGCACATTGGGTGCCAATAAATCTGTTACGGTTTAACACTGGCCCGGCAATTAAACCGAATAACAGACGCTCTCTATTAATCTCTCTCTCCTTGATAAAGAAAGGAGAGAGAATAAGGGAGAGAGACTTATGAGTTGGAAACTAAACTACACAACTTTAATGAACAGTAATGATAAATAGGAAAAAATTACTAAATATATACAAATATACAGGAAAATGGAAACCACATTCCTCCCCCTCTCCCCCAATAACTCTCACGTCACCACCGAGGCTGTAGGGCAGCCCTGGGAAAGTCCAGGCTGGACTCCTGGAGTCGGCAGCAGTCGGGAACCGGAGGCAGGAACACACAGATATGGGCTGGCACGGATCAGGACCACAGGCAGACGAACGGACGGGATCCTTCCAGGATGCCGGGGGAAGGAAGGGAAGCAGGAAATCAGGAAATCCGGAAAAGATCTGGCTCGGCCCTCGTGATGCCTCAAACATATACTGAGTGTGACGTATATGGGATGGAATACTCTGTTTGGTCAATTCTGGCATCTATCTTGTCCGTTCCTCCCCAAAGGAGGGCTCAGGTGGGACCTCTGTATCCTCCTGGATGGTAAAATGTTTTCCTCAGAGCTGAGCAGTGTCCTTGGCTCTGCATACCAGTCTCTAGCAGTAACTATAAACATCAAGTGTTATCAATCCTAAAAGCACACACACTGTCTGAGAAACTTACTGTTAACCTCAGCAAATGCAACTACTTAAAGAGGCTCAGCTGAAAGCAAAAGCACAAAACAGAAAATCA
>CM041114.1:16695355-16728245 GCA_023079485.1 Archilochus colubris | reverse complement strand
AGGGCTGGTATGTTCAAGGTTGGTGGTCAAACGGAAACCTGTGAGCCGATTTTTGGTGGTGCTGTGGGTAGGGTTCCATGTGAGGGTTAAGGCCAGCCCAAGTTTTCAGTGGTCACTCTTTGCATTTGTTTTCCAGTCCCCGGCATTCGGAATTCGGGACCCTATTCAACAATACGGGCAAATGGCCGCTTAGGGCTGGTATGTTCAAGGTTGGTGGTCAAGCGGAAACCTGTAGGCCGATTGTTGGTGGTGCTGTGGGTAGGGTTCCATGTGAGGGTTAAGGCCAGCCCAAGTTTTCAGTGGTCACTCTTTGCATTTGTTTTCCAGTCCCCGGCATTCGGAATTCGGGACCCTATTCAGCAATACGGGCAAATGGCCGCTTAGGGCTGGTATGTTCCAAGGTTGGTGTTCAAACGGAAACCCGTAGGCCGATTGTTGGTGGTGCTGTGGGTAGGGTTCCATGTGAGGGTTAAGGCCAGCCCAAGTTTTCAGTCGTCACTCTTTGCATTTGTTTTCCAGTCCCTGGTATTCGGACTTCGGGACCTATTCAGCAATACGGGCAAATGGCCGCTTAGGGCTGGTATGTTCAAGGTTGGTGGTCAAACGGAAACCTGTAGGCCGATTGTTGGTGGTGCTGTGGGAAGAGTTCCATGTGAGGGTTAAGGCCAGCCCAAGTTTTCAGTGGTCACTCTTTGTATTTGTTTTCCAGTCTCCGGTATTCCGACTTCGGGACCCTATTCAGCAATACGGGCAAATGGCCGCTTAGGGCTGGTATGTTCAAGGTTGGTGGTCAAACGGAAACCCGTAGGCCGATTGTTGGTGGTGCTGTGGGTAGGGTTCCATGTGAGGGTTAAGGCCAGCCCAAGTTTTCAGTGGTCACTCTTTGCATTTGTTTTCCAGTCCCCGGCATTCGGAATTCGGGACCCTATTCAGCAATACGGGCAAATGGCGCTTAGGGCTTGTATGTTCAAGGTTCGTGGTCAAACGGAAACCTGTAGTCCAATTGTTGGTGGTGCTGTGGGTAGGGTTCCATGTGAGGGTTAAGGCCAGCCAAGTTTTCAGTGGTCACTCTTTGCATTTGTTTTCCAGTCCCCGGTATTCGGACTTCGGGACCCTATTCAGCAATTCGGGCAAATGGCCGCTTAGCTGCTGCGGATGGTGCTGTCGGTAGGGTTTCATTTGAGGGTTAAGGTCTGCCAAAGTTTTCAGTGGTCACTCTTTGCATTTGTTTACCAGTCCTGATTCTTCGGACTTTCGGGACCCCATTCAGCAATAGGGGAAAATATGAGCTTCAAGCTGGTAGATTCAAGGTTGGTGGTCAAACAGAAACCCGTAGGCCGATTGTTGGTGGTGCTGTCGGTAGGGTTGCATGTGAGGGTTAAGACCTTCCAAAGTTTTAAGTGGTCACTCTTTGCATTTGTTTGCCAGTCCCAATGGTTCGGACTTTCTGGACCCCATTAAGCAATAGGGGAAAATGGGAGCTTTGGGCTGGTAGATTCATGGTTGGTGGTAAAACAGAAACCTGTATGCTGACTGTTTTTGGTGTTGTGGGTAGGGTTCCATGTGAGCGTTAAGGCCTGCCAAAGTTTTCAGTGGTCAGTCTTTGCATTTTTTTGCCAGTCCCAATTGTTCGGACTTTCGGGACCCCATTCAGCAATAGGGGAAAACGGCCTATTAGGACTGGTAGATTCAATGTTGGTAGTCAAACAGAAACCTGTATACTGTCTTTTGGTGGTGCTGTGGGTAGGGTTCCATGTGAGAGCTTAGGCCAGATAGAGTTTTCAGTTGTCACTCTTTGCATTTGTTTGCCAGTCCCGATTGTTTGGACTTTCGGGACCCCACTCAGCAATAGGGGAATTTGGACGCTTTGGGCTGGTAGATTCAAGGAAGGTGGTCAAAGAGAAACCCGTAGGCGGACTTTTGGTGGTGCTGTGGGTAGGGTTCCATGTGAGGGTTAAGGGCAGACAAAGTTTTCAGTGGTCACTCTTTGCATTTGTTTGCCAGTCCCGATTGTTTGGACTCAGAGACCCCATTAAGCAATAGGGGAAAATGGCCTATTACTTCTGGTAGAATCAAGGTTGGTGGTAAAACCAAAACCCGTAGGCGGACTTTTGGTGGTGGTATGGGTAGGGTTGCATGTGAGGGCTAAGGCCAGACAAAGTTTTCAGTGGTCACTCTTTGCATTTGTTTGCCAGTCCCGATTGTTTAGACTTTCGGGACCCCTTTCAGCAATACGGGAAAATGTCCTCTTAGGGCTGGTAGATTCAATGTTGGTGGTCAAACAGAAACCCGTAGGCCGACTGTGGATGGTGCTGTGGGTAGGGTTCCATGTGAGGGTAAAGGCCAGCCAGAGTTTTCAGTGGTCACTCTTTGCATTTGTTTGCCAGTCCCGATTGTTCGGACATTCGGGACAGCATTCAGCAATAGGGGAAAAGGGCCGCTTCGGGCTGGTAGATTCAAGGTTGGTGGTCAAAGAGAAACCCGTAGGCCTGCTGCGGGTGGTGCTGTCGGTAGGGTTTTATGTGAGGGTTAAGGCCTGCCAAAGATTTCAGAGGTCAGTCTTTGCATTTGTTTGCCATTTCCCACCGTTCGGACTTTCGGGATCCAATTCAGCAATAGCAGAAAATGGCCGCTTCGGGCTGGTAGATTCAAGGTTGGTGGTAAAACAGAAACCAGTAGGACGACTGTTTGTGGTGCTGTGGGTAGGGATCCATGTGAGGGTTAAGACCTTCCAAAGTTTTCAGTGGTCGCTCTTTGCATTTGTTTGCCAGTCCCGACTGATCGGAATTTCGGGAGCCCGTTAAGCAATAGGGGAAAGTGGGAGCTTCGGGCTGGTAGATTAAAAGATGGTTGTCAAACAGAAACCCGTAGGCCGACTGTTGGTGGTGCTGTGGGTAAGGTTTCGTGTGAGGGTAAATGCCAACCAAAGTTTTCAGTGGTCACTCTTTGCATTTGTTTGCCAGTCCCGATTGTTCGGACTTTCGGGACCCCATTCAGCAATAGGGGAAAACGGCCTATTAGGACTGGTAGATTCAATGTTGGTGGTCAAACAGAAACCTGTATACTGTCTGTTGGTGGTGCTGTGGGTAGGGTTCCATGAGAGGCTTAAGGCCAGACAAAGTTTTCAGTGGTCACTCTTTGCGTTTGTTTGCCAGTCCTGACCGTTCGGACTTCTGGGACCTCAGTCAGCCATAGGGGAATTTGGCCGCTTCAGGCCGGTAGATTCAAGGTTGGTGGTCAAAGAGAAACCCGTAGGCCGACTGTTTGTGGTGCTGTGGGTAGGGTTTCGTGTGAGGGTTAAGGCCTGCCAAGTTTTCAGTGGTCGCTCTTTGCATTTGTTTGCCAGTCCCGTTGGCTTGGACTCAGAGATCCCGTTAAGCAATAGGGGAAAATGGACTATTACTGCTGGTAGATTCAAGGTTGGTGGTAAAACCAAAACCCGTAGGCGGACTTTTGGTGGTGCTGTGGGTAGGGTTCCATGTGAGGGCTAAGGGCAGAAAAGTTTTCAGTGGTCACTCTTTGCATTTTTTTTGCCAGTCCCGACCGTTCGGACTTTCGGGACTCCATTCAGCATTAGGGGAAAATGGGAGCTTCGGACTGGTAGATTCAAAGTTGGTGGTCAAAGAGAAATCCGTAGGCCGACTGTTGGTGGTGCTGTGAGTAGGGTTTTATGTGAGGGTTAAGGCCTGCCAAAGTTTTAAGTGGTCACTTTTTGCATTTGTTTGCCAGTCCCGATTGTTTGGACATTTGGGACTCTATTCAGAAATGCAAAGAGTGAGCACTGAAAACTTTGGCTGGCCTTAACCCTCACATGGAACCCTACCCACAGCACCACCAGCAGTCAGCATACAGGTTTCTGTTTGACCACCAACCTTGAATCTACCAGCATGAAGCGGCCATTTTACCCTATTGCTAATTGGGGTCCCGAATGTCTGAATAATCGGGACTGGCAAACGAATGCAAAAAGTGACCACTGAAAACTTTGGCTGGGCTTAAGCCTCACATGGAACCCTACCCACAGCACCACCAACAATCAGCATACAGTTTTCTGTTTTACCACCAACCTTTAATCTACCAAACCGAAGCGGACGTTTTCCCCTATTACTGGAAGGGGATCCCGAAAGTCCGAACAATTGGGACTGGCAAACAAATGCAAAGAGTGACCACTGAAAACTTTGGCTGGCCTTACCCTCACATAAAACCCTACTCACAGCACCACCAACAGTCGGCCTACGGGTTTCTCTTTGACCACCAACTTTGAATCTACCAGCCCGAAGCTCCCATTTTCCCCTATTGCTGAATGGAGTCCCGAAAGTCCGAAGGGTGGGAAATGGCAAACAAATGCAAAGAGTGACCACTGAAATCTTTGGCAGGCCTTAACCCTCACATGAATTCCTACCGACAGCACCATCCGCAGCAGGCCTACGGGTTTCTCTTTGACCACCAACCTTGAATCTACCAGCCCGAAGCGGCCAAATTCCCCTATTGCTGAATGGGGTCCCGAAAGTCCGAACAATCGGGACTGGCAAACAAATGCAAAGAGTGACCACTGAAAACTTTGCTGGCCTTAGCCCTCACATAGAACCCTACCCATAGCACCACCAAAAGTGAGCATACAGGTTTCTGTTTTACCACCGGACTTGAATCTACCAGCTTGAAGCGGCCATTTTCCCCTATTCCTGAATGGTGTCCCGAATGTCCGACAATCGGGACTGGCAAAAAATGCAAAGAGTGACCACTGAAAACTTGGGCTGGCCTAACCCTCACATGGAACCCTACCCACAGCACCACCAAAGTCTGCCTTACGTGTTTGTTTTACCACCAACCTTAATATACCAGCAGTAATAGGCCATATTCTATTGCTGAATGAGGTCCTGAAAGTCCGAACAATCGGGACTGGCAAACAAATGCGAAGAGGACAACTGGAAACTTCGCTGGCCTTAAGCCCACAAGGAACCCTACCCACAGCAGCACCAACAATCGGGCCTAATGGGTTTCATTTTACCACCAACCTTGAACATACCAGCCTGAAGCGGTCATTTTCCCTATTGCTGAATGGGGTCCCGAAAGTCCGAAGTGTAGCGGGAGGAGCCCTTCTTGCTCCTAGGGCTGATCCTGAGGCCTCAGGGTTTAGCCCATTCCTGGACGATGTCCTAAGGCTGTTCCTGGGGCTCCGGGATCTACCCCTTCTTGCCTGCTCCTGGAGCTCCTCGAGCTGTGGACTTCTCCATCCTCACTGAAGAGTGAGAGCTCTCTCCATGGGTGCCAGCTGCTCTCTTATTGGCCCCCTGCTCCTGCACATGCTCAGGAGGGAGGCCAGACACAGGTGAACCCACACCCACTCATCAATAACTCAGGGCACCTGGTCCTGTCTCACTACATTTCCCCCTTTTTTTTTTTTTTTTTTAACACAGACATTTAGATAGTACACAGACATTTACATAGACATTTACATATTTACATCTTTTTACATATACATCTTTAAGGGGAATTAAACATCACACGATTTACATATACTTTTAGGGAGAATTCTCAACCCTTACACATATTTTGGGGAGAATTCTCAACCTTCTTTCTTTCAACCTTCTTTCTTTAAGGGGAGTTAAGCATACCCATATATTCGCTCGATGTCAGCCCCTTTCTGGCAAAGTCTCTGCAAGTTGTCTGAGCACTCTTCACAAAGTCTCTGCAAATTGTCCCAGGCACTTGCCCTCTGTTCCGGGGTTTCTTTCTTCATGGGCCTCGGGATTTAACCCTTCCTCATGGGATTTCCCTCTGCTCAAGGGCTTAGCCTAGGCATATTTCACAAAGTCTCTGCAAGTTGCACCAGGCACTTTTCACAGAGTCTCTGCAAGTTGTTCTTCTAGTTATTATTCTCCCTCCTGTATCTGCTCTTCTGGCTTGGTTTCCCTCTGTTCCGGGGTTTCTTGTCCAGAGAGCTTGTTGATCATACCTTACAGGGAGAATGTTCTTGCAGTTTCTGTGCCAGCTAGGTTTTCTACAGGCTGCCCACATTCTCCACCAGATGTAGCGGGAGGAGCCCTTCTTGCTCCTAGGGCTGATCCTGAGGCCTCAGGGTTTAGCCCATTCCTGGACGATGTCCTAAGGCTGTTCCTGGGGCTCCGGGATCTACCCCTTCTTGCCTGCTCCTGGGGCTCCTCGAGCTGTGGACTTCTCCAGCCTCACTGAAGAGTGAGAGCTCTCTCCATGGGTGTCAGCTGCTCTCTTATTGGCCCCCTGCTCCTGCACATGCTCAGGAGGGAGGCCAGACACAGGTGAACCCACACCCACTCATCAATAACTCAGGGCACCTGGTCCTGTCTCACTACACCGAAGAATCGGGACTGGGAAACAAAAGCAAAGAGTGACCACTGAAAACTTTTGCTGGCCTTATCCCTCACATGAAACCAGCACACTCCACCTCCAACCCCCAACCAACCAACACAGGTATTCTTACCTCTATATCTCCTGCTCCACAATGACAGGCAGCAACCCCGCTTCTTCCCGTGACACTCCACTCCTCCTCCGAGTCAGGGACTGCAGGAAGGCTCAGCCAGGGCTGATCTCCTCCCCCCTGGGAACAGCTCCCTGAGCTGACACACAACCCCATCTCCATGCTGGCAGCAATGGGTGCCTGAGGGCTCCCTGTGGCAGGGCCGACTCAGGAGGCAGCTCCACGGTTCTTCCCAGCATCCGTGTGGATTGTGAGGAGCAGGTGGCAGCTGGTGGGAAAGGAACAGAGGGGAACAGCAGCCCAGCAAGGAGCAGGAGGAAAGGTGGATGGGCTGCTGGGCTGCCTGACTTTCTATAGGGTGTGGGCAGGAGATGGGAGGGAATAGTGACCCCTCTCAGATCCCTCAGGCTCACAGACCCTCCTTCTTTACTTCTCCAACTAGGACAGGTTTTTTTTTTTCCAATCTGTGGGAACCTCACCAGACCACCATCACCTCTCCAATAGGATGGACAGAGGCTCAGCAACTGCGTCTGCCAGCTCCTCAGGACCCATGCGTGGACCCCATGAGGTCCCATAAACTTGTGCACCTGCAGGTTCTTTAGATGATCACAAACCTCTTCTTCTCCCCCAGTGGGGGCTCCTTGGTTATCCCAGGCCCTGCTTTCCCCTGCTGTGGCCTCTGCAATGAGGCAATGAGCACTTCCCAGAAGAGACTGAGGCAAACAAGTCCTGGAGATCCTCAGCATTCTCAATATCCTGTGGAGCTAGGTCTGACATTTTCTTCAGGAGAGGGCCTCCATTTGCCTGGCTTCTCCTTTTATTCCCACTTAGGTATCTCTCAAAGCTTTTCTTCTTGCTCTTTCCATCCCTTTGGCCACAACAACCCCATGGGGAGCTCCAGGCTGGGCACAGAGTGGCTGGAGGGCAGCCAGAGAAGGACCTGGGAGTTTGGAATGCCAGGAAGCTGAGCATGAGCCAGCAGTGTGCCTAGGTGGCCAAGAAGGCCAATGGCATCCTGGGCTGTATCAGGAACAGCGTGGCCAGCAGGTCCAGGGAAGGGATTCTTCCCCTGTGCTCAGCCCTGGTGAGGCCACAGCTTGAGTCCTGTGTCCAGTTCTGGGCCCCTCAGCTAAGAAAGGAGATTGAGGTGCTGGAGTGGGTCGAAGGGAGGCGACTGGGCTGGTGAAGGGATTGAGCACAAGTCCTGTGAGGTGAGGCTGAGGAAGCTGGGGGTGTTCAGGCTGGAGAAGAGGAGGCTCACGGGAGACCTCATCACTCTCTACAACTCCCTGAAAGGAGGTTGGAGCCGGGAGGGGTTGGTCTCTTTTCCCTGGCAACTCTCAGCAAGACAAGAGATGACAAGATGGCTGAGGTGGGTCTGGTGGTGAGAGATGAGATCGCAGCTCTGGTAAAAACTCTTCTCACACTGGGAGCAGCTTTAGAGTCTTTCACCCCTATGGAGTTGCTGATGTCTCAACAAGCGGGAGCTTCCCCTGAAGCTCTTCCCACACTCAGGACACTTGTAGGGACGTTCACCCCTATAGATCCGTAGGTGTCTGGTGAGACCTGAGCTGGCTGCCAAGCCCTTCCCACACTGGGGACATGTGTAAGGTTTTTCCCCAGTGTAGACATGTTGGTGATGAATCCAAGAGGTGCTACTGCTGAAGGCTTTCCTACAGTGAGTGCAGGGATACAACTTCTCTCCTGTATGGATGCGGTGATGCTGTGATAATGCAGAACTCTGGGTAAACTCCTTCCCACACTCCAAACATTTATAGGGTCTCTCTCCTGTGTGGATGCGGTGATGCTCTGATAAACCCCTTCCCACACTCAGAACATTTAAAGGTTTTCTCACCAGTATGGATCCGTTGATGCTGGATAAAATGACTTCTCCTGCTAAAACCTTTCCCGCAGTCAGGGCAGGTGTAGGACATGGTGCCTCTGTGATGGTGTCACCAGTGGACCAGATCCGAGCTGTCGCTAAACCGTCTCCGGCAGTCAGGACATCTCTGGGGTCTCTCACCCCGATGGATTTTCTGATGGGCCAAGAGGATCCTAAACATTTTCCCACATTCCTGGACGATGTCAAATTCTTCTCCTGGATGGATTCAATGATTTCTCAGTAATGTGCTTTGACCAAAAGCTGTCTGATCTTTGGGGTACCCAGAGAGGTTTATGCCCAGATTGAGTCACCCCGTGCCTGTGAAAGAAGCCATAGTGCAGTGACAAATTAGGGGTGGGCTTTTTGTGGGGTGAAGGCAGCCAAAACCTACGTCAGTCCTCCTGTTGGTGAAATTGGAGTGTGAGGTGGAATGAGGAGGTTTCCCATAGAGGTGGACACCCACTGATCATCCTTTACTTCATCTTTAGGTATTATACTGGCACCTAAAACTCAAAGGGGAACTGGGTGGGGTGCAGGGTACTGGGGTTGTGAGCCAGTCCTGGTGTGATTTAGGATCACTCATTTCAACTTACACTCCATGAGATATTTTAGTTCTCCCCTGTTTCTGTCAACAACCCTTGAGGTGATTTAGAGATCCTTTCGTGCCACCAAACATCTCTGGTATGATTTAGTGTTCTCCACTCTGGCATCAAATCCCCACCATGACCTAGGGTTCTCCCATCACACCCACATGCAGGATGAGCTGTCATCCACTGGGATGAGTTTGGGTCCCCAGAGATGTTTTGGGAGTCCCCAACAGTGGCTTCTGAGGTCCGGGATTATTAAGCCCCTTGAAGTATTCTGGACTTGCAATCGTTACCCCTGGCTCCAGGGTGATTTCAGGGTCCCCAGCTGCAGCCCCCAAACCGTTGGGATGACTTGGGGATCCCCTATCACAGCCCTGCAAACCAGAAGGAGTTGGGAATCCCCGGATGAGGTGGGGGAGGACCAATCACAGCTCCTCCACCCTCCTTAAAAAGTTGGGGGGTCACCAATCCCACCACCCTCACCCCGGGGATAAGTTTAGTTCTCCCCTCTCACCCATCCCCCTCCCTCCTCCATCTTCTGCTGCTCTCCCCCAGTTTGGGCAGTACTGGGATAACCAACCCCCTCCCATCACCTCCCGGTACCTGCAGGGGCGGCACAGCCCAGGCCGGTGGGGAAGGAGGGGGCGATGCTCTGGCGGTCACCAGTTGGGGGGTCCCGGCTGCGGGGCGGGGGTGTGTGGGTGCAGCTCCGGGGCGGCAGAGAGAAACCTCCCGGGAGCTGCAGCGCGATCGCGGGAAGCGGCGGGGGGAGGAAGAAAAGGCGGGGAGGGGCCTCGGGGGGGAGGGACCCGACCCGGGAGTGAGGTTGGGAGGTGGCAGGGGAGGGGACACCAGGGTTGTCTCCTGGGGGGTTGGGGACATCTGGCTTGTGGCATGGGCAGGGGGAGGGGACACATCACAGCTGGGTGGTGCTGACCCAACCTCAACACAAAGCCCGGGGGCCCTGGAGATAAGAGGCTGTTAATTCACTGCTTTCAGGTGTAAACTCAGGGGGACAGTGACCAACCCAGGTCAGGGTTTCTGCCCTGAAGGTTCTTCCTATTTCATTTCCACTTCACACTCAGCTTCATGGAATAGAATTCAGTCTAAAATAATTTTTTTTCCTCTTCAGAGCACCTCGAATTTTGGGAAGCTGCAGACTACAACTAAACGAGAGCAAGGGAGATCAGAAGTGTTGTGTTGGGTTCTCCACAGCTCTGGAATGAGGGATCCATGTGACCATGATCTTAAGTCCAGGGCAGCTGCTCTGACCTGGCCAACCCCAGTGTTCCACAGTATGACCACCAGCACCCTGCCTGTAGAGCAGGAAGTTGGACTGGATGACCTTCAGAGGGCCCTTCCAACTCAAATCATCCTCTGATTGAAGTTTGGGGGGATGGCTTGGTTTCTTCCATGGCTGCCTTCCCATCCTACCAGTGGGTCCCATCCTACCAGACAATCTTCCCATGCCTGGGACCTCCTCCTCCACTTGCTGTGGCCATCACCTTTCCACTAGAGGCATTGTAAGAATCATTAATTGTAACTCATTATTATTATTACGCTATTAAAGCACTTTTAATTTCAACCCTTGGGGATTCATTCCTTCTCCCCTTTTCCCTCCAAGGGAGTTTCCAGTGATTAAAAACCTTCTAAACTGCAAGGCTTCTCCAAAAGGGTGTGAGCTTTGGGAATGATCCCCTGGCACCCCCTTCATCACTTTTATCACACATTTTATCACAGAATCATCAAATGAGGAGGGATGAGGACGAAATTTTGGCAAGGGCTTGGAGTGACCAGTCAAGGGGGGAATGGTTTCAGATTTGAAGAGGGGTGATTGACTGCCTTCCAGCTGATCCACACTTCCCCTCAGCTTAGTGTCATCTGCAATTTGCTGATGATGGACTCAATCCCCTCATCTAAATCATCTATAAAGATATTAAACAGTACTGGGCTGAGCACTGATCCCTGGGGGACACCATTGGTGACCGGCCACCAACTGAATCAGCCCCGTTCAGCACCACTCTCTGGGCCCGGCCCTCCAGCCAGTTCCTAACCCAGCGCAGAGTGCCCCTGTCCAAGCTGTGGGCTGACAGCTTTTTCAGGAGGATGCTGTGGGAGACGGTGTCAAAGACCTTGCTGAAGTCCAGGTAGACCACATCCACAGCCTTCCCCTCATCCACCAGTCGGGTCACCTGATCATAAAAGGAGCTCAGGTTGGTCAGACAGGACCTAACCCCGTGCTGGCTGGGTCTAATCCCTTGCCCATCCTGCAGGTGCTGTGCGATTGCACTGAGGATGATCTGTTCCATAACCCTGCCAGGCACTGAGGTCAGGCTGACAGGCCTGTAGTGTTCCGGGTTCTCCTTCTGGCCCTTTTTGTGGATTGGCGTGACATTCCCCAACTTCCAATCATCTGGGATGTCCCCAGTGAGCCAGGACTGCTGGTAGATGATAGAGAGAGGCTTGGCCAGCTCTTCTGCCAGCTCCTTCATTACCCTTGGGTGGATCCCATCTTGTCCCATAGATTTGTGGGGATCGAAGCAGCTCAGTAGGTCACTGACTGTTTCCTTTTGGATTACAGGGGGGGCTGTTCAGATTCTTGTCACTTTCTATAAGCTCCAGAAGCCAGCTGTCCTCAGGACAACCTGTCTTGCCGCTGAAAACTGAGGCAAAGAAGGTGTTAAATACCTCAGCCTTTTCTTGATCTTTGATAACTATATTCCCACCCATGTCCAGGAGAAAATCCCTGGGAGGCTTTCTCTGCCCCTCCTTTTGCCATTGATGTATCTGTAGAAGGACTTTTTGTTATCCTTCAGAGAGGTGGCGAGATTCAGTTCAAGTTGTGCCTTTGTCTCTCTAATTTTCTTTCTACACCACCTAACTCTATTCCTAAATTCTTCCTGAGTAGTTACCCCTTTTTTCCATAATTAGTGGGTTCTCTTCTTTACCCTCATTTCTTTCAAAATCTCTCTGTTCAGCCAGACCGGTCGTCTTCTTCGCCGGCTCACCTTTTGGCACACCGGGACAGCTGCTCCTGTGGTTTCAGAACTTGCTCCTTGAAGTACGTCCATCCCTCCTGGACCCCTTTGTTTCCAAGGGCTGTTTCCCAGGGTACACTCTGAATCAGTCTTCTGAAAAGGCCAAAATCTGCCCCCTGGAAGTCCAACGTAGAGGTTTTATTGATGGCCCTCCTTGCATCCCTGAGTATTGAAAACTCTATTATTTCGTGATCGCTGTTGTCCCAGACGTCCACCGACCACCACATCTCTCACCAGCCCCTCTCTGTTTGTGAACAGGAGGTCTAGTGGGGCTCCATCCCTTGTGGGCTCATTTACCAGCTGGAGCAGGAAATCTACAAGCCCTTGGCGGCCACTCTCCACTGTTGCTCAATAGGGCTTCCAAAAGTCCAAACAAACGGGACTGGCAAACAAATGAAAAGAGTGACCACAGGGCAGGTTTTAGCTCTACAGCAAGCTCTTTCTTCTCTTCTTCTTTATGTTGTTCAGGTGTTTTTTCCTGAAAGAGATGAAACAAAAAAGCTGGGAAGAGCAGAAACAAGCATCTGCTTTGCCATCCACTGACAGCTTGAATAATCTTTTTTTGTGGAAGACAGAAGGAAAACTTAGCTTTCTTTTACACAGCCTTCTGTGTTTCCAGGGAAATCTTTAGCAGAATGTCTGAGGTCCTGACTCTCACCCCTGCTACTGCACAGCCCCTGAGAAGCACTTCCCCACTTCAGCTCAGCTTCATTTCAGTGCCACCAGTCCCAAACCCATCATTCCTCTCTTCTTTCCCCCTGCTTTGCTCCCAGGAAAATCACTGGCTTCCTGCTCCAATATGAAATAGCTCAGAAAGTAAACTCAAGATCCAGCTGCCATGAGGTCCAAGTCCTTCTCCTGAGCAGACTTCATCTCACCCCTACCTGAGCAGCTGCCTGCAGCAGAACAATGTCCAAGGGTTCCTGACAGACATGGGGCACAAGTAGGAAACCAGCAATGGTCAGGCCCAGGTCAGCAAGCTCTCAGGTGCTCCTAGGTCTCCCTCCTAACCTCCCCAGCCCCACCATGGCAACCTCCCTGTCCTTCACACAAAGTACCTCAGAATCCCAGAGAGAAGTCCAGAGGGGACTTACACACCAGGGAGGAAAGGAGACAGTGGTTTTATTTCAGTCTGCTACTCCACTGTTTTATGTTGGAGGCTTCTCTTTAGTAACTTTGGATTCTAGCACCACAGCTATCATCAAAAAGCACAAAGAATAAAAAATATCCATGTGAACAATAGGAGTTATTTATTTAATTGCAACTGGCAAATTGCCAGACTAGTACACTGGAGAGGAGTCACCTGGCAATGTCTGAAAAAGGAGGTAGGGAAGGGATGGGCAGGGCAGAGAAAGGGCTTAGCCGGTAATCCATAGCTTAATGTTAAAGATATGGCTTATTTGGTTCTGAAATGACAAAGTGTCGTCTTTTCAAGATTTAACTTTCATGTTTACTGTAGAAGAAAACAGAAGAAAAAAACAGAAAAATCTCCTTAACAAGCCTACTTTTACAGGTCAGCATATCACACAAGCTTTTCCAAGATAGCTTACTGAGTTTGCTGCACTGCTCCACAGCCTTTATGTACAGTGTCCAGTTTGGGTCTCTCTGGAAATGTAAAGAAAGATGTGAAGCAACACTAGTTTTTTTCAATTGAAACCACAACAAACTCACGGAACTGTTTACATCCCTAGAAGCAATGCCTAGATCGGCCCCTGCAAGTACACTCACCAAAATACCCCTACATTTCAGGATCATGCCAGAAGAATGCATCACTTCCATTTACATTAAGGCAAGAAAATTAAATCATACTAAAAAGAATCTAAAACAAATTTAATCACCAATTTTACAGAAAGCAATTACAATCTCAGGAGAAGAACGCAAGAGATTATTTATAAAAGTAACTGAGAAACTTTTCGGGTCTGCAAATCTGACCCAAATGAACACCAAGAAATGAAACAATGTGGTGTTTTTCTTGTCACCTACTGATTGCTACATGGGCTGCCTTCAGCTTGGAGAGCTGCTGCGTGTCAGAGAGTCACCGTGTCAGAAGGGCTCCGACAGTTTCCACTCAGCAAAGACATCTTGAGCTGTGCTTTGCCTCAGATTCTGTGAAGCACTGAGATGTCTGAGATCTGAAAAGAAGAGGCTGGATGTTTGCGGACACTTTGAAAGAAGCAGGAAATGCTGGTGAGTGGACAGCCTGCATTACATTTGTTGCTTTGAGGTAAAGCCTCAACTTAAAAAAAAAAAAAATGTGCTTATCTAAGTGTTTTTAGAATATAGAATTATTTAATTTCTCTGTACCTTTACTGGAATAACTGGTAGATTAGGAGACAATCATGGAGACCTTTCCTAGAGAAAACCCTAATGTTATGCTGGAAATGCGGCACAGCTCCTCTGTGAGATAGGGAAAACGCACCCTAGAAAAAGGCTCCAGAACAGAGGGAAACCAAGCCAGAAGAGCAGATACAGGAGGGAGAATAATAACTAGAAGAACAACTTGCAGAGACTCTGTGAAAAGTGCCTGGTGCAACTTGCAGAGATTTTGTGAAATATGCCTAGGCTAAGCCCTTGAGCAGAGGGAAATCCCATGAGGAAGGTTTAAATCCCGAGGCCCATGAGGAAAGAAACCCCGGAACAGAGGGCAAGTGCCTGGGACAATTTGCAGAGACTTTGTGAAGAGTGCTCAGACAACTTGCAGAGACTTTGCCAGAAAGGGGCTGACATCGAGCGAATATATGGGTATGCTTAATTCCCCTTCAAGAAAGAAGGTTGAAAGAAAGAAGGTTGAGAATTCTCCCCAAAATATGTGTAAGGGTTGAGAATTCTCCCTAAAAATATATGTAAATTGTGTGATGTTTAATTCCCCTTAAAGATGTATATGTAAAAAGATGTAAATATGTAAATGTCTATGTAAATGTTTGTGTACTATCTAAATGTCTGTGTAAAAAAAAAAAAAAAAGGGGGAAATGTAGTGAGACAGGACCAGGTGCCCTGAGTTATTAATGAGTGGGTGTGGGTTCACCTGTGTCTGGCCTCCCTCCTGAGCATGTGCAGGAGCAGGGGGCCAATAAGAGAGCAGCTGACAGCCATGGAGAGAGTTCTCACTCTTCAGTGAGGATGGAGAAGTCCACAGCTCGAGGAGCTCCAGGAGCAGGCAAGCAGGGGTAGATCCCGGAGCCCCAGGAACAGCCCTAGGACATCGTCCAGGAATGGGCTAAACCCTGAGGCCTCAGGATCAGCCCTAGAAGCAAGAAGGGCTCCTCCCGCTACACTTCGGACTTTCGGGACCCCATTCAGCAATAGGGGAAAATGACCGCTTCGGGCTGGTATGTTCAAGGTTGGTGGTAAAATGGAAACCCGTAGGCCGATTGTTGGTGCTGCTGTGGGTAGGGTTCCTTGTGAGGCTTAAGGCCAGCCGAAGTTTCCAGTTGTCACTCTTCGCATTTGTTTGCCAGTCCCGATTGTTCGGACTTTCGGGACCTCATTCAGCAATAGGGGAATATGGCCTATTACTGCTGGTATATTCAAGGTTGGTGGTAAAACAGAAACACGTAGGCAGACTTTTGGTGGTGCTGTGGGTAGGGTTCCATGTGAGGGTTAAGGGCAGACAAAGTTTTCAGTGGTCACTCTTTGCATTTGTTTGCCAGTCCCGATTATTCGGACTTTCGGGACCCCATTCAGCAATAGAGGAAAATGGGTTCTTAGGGCTGGTAGATTCAATGTTGGTGGTAAAACAGAAACCCGTAGGCCTACTGTGGATGGTGCTGTGGGTAGGGTTCCATGTGAGGGTAAAGGCCATCCAGAGTTTTCAGTGGTCACTCTTTGCATTTGTTTGCCAGTCCCGATTGTTCGGACATTCGGGACACCATTCAGCAATAGGGGAAAATGGCCGCTTCAAGCTGGTAGATTCAAGTCCGGTGGTAAAACAGAAACCTGTATGCTCACTGATGGTGGTGCTATGGGTAGGGTTCCATGTGAGGGCTAAGGCCAGCCAAAGTTTTCAGTGGTCACTCTTTGTATTTGTTTGCCAGTCCCGATTGTTCGGACTTTCACGACCCCATTCAGCAATAGGGGAATTTGGCCTCTTAGGGCTGGTAGATTCAAGGTTTGTGGTCAAAGAGAAACCCGTAGGCCTGCTGCGGATGGTGCTGTCGGTAGGGTTTCATGTGAGGGTTAAGGTCTGCCAAAGTTTTCAGTGGTCACTCTTTGCATTTGTTTACCAGTCCTGATTCTTCGGACTTTCGGGACCCCATTCAGCAATAGGGGAAAATATGAGCTTCAAGCTGGTAGATTCAAGGTTGGTGGTCAAACAGAAACCCGTAGGCCGATTGTTGGTGGTGCTGTCGGTAGGGTTGCATGTGAGGGTTAAGACCTTCCAAAGTTTTAAGTGGTCACTCTTTGCATTTGTTTGCCAGTCCCAATGGTTCGGACTTTCTGGACCCCATTAAGCAATAGGGGAAAATGGGAGCTTTGGGCTGGTAGATTCATGGTTGGTGGTAAAACAGAAACCTGTATGCTGACTGTTTTTGGTGCTGTGGGTAGGGTTCCATGTGAGCGTTAAGGCCTGCCAAAGTTTTCAGTGGTCAGTCTTTGCATTTTTTTGCCAGTCCCAATTGTTCGGACTTTCGGGACCCCATTCAGCAATAGGGGAAAACGGCCTATTAGGACTGGTAGATTCAATGTTGGTAGTCAAACAGAAACCTGTATACTGTCTTTTGGTGGTGCTGTGGGTAGGGTTCCATGTGAGAGCTTAGGCCAGATAGAGTTTTCAGTTGTCACTCTTTGCATTTGTTTGCCAGTCCCGATTGTTTGGACTTTCGGGACCCCACTCAGCAATAGGGGAATTTGGACGCTTCGGGCTGGTAGATTCAAGGTTGGTGGTCAAAGAGAAACCTGTATGCTGATTGTTGGTGGTTCTGTGGATAGGGTTCCATGTGAGAGCTTAGGCCAGATAGAGTTTTCAGTTGTCACTCTTTGCATTTGTTTGCCAGTCCCGATTGTTTGGACTTTCGGGACCCCACTCAGCAATAGGGGAAAATGGTAGTTCGGGCTGGTAGATTCATGGTTGGTGGTAAAACAGAATCCTGTATGCTGACTGTTGGTGGTGCTGTGGGTAGGGTTCCATGTGAGCATTAAGGCCTGCCAAAGTTTTAAGTGGTCAGTCTTTGCATTTTTTTGCCAGTCCCGATTGTTCGGACATTCGGGACCCCATTCAGCATTAGGGGAAAATGGGAGCTTCGGGCTGGTAGATTAAAAGCTAGTGGTCAAAGAGAAACCCGTAGGCCGACTGTTGGTGGTGCTGTGGGTAGGGTTCCATGTGAGAGCTTAGGCCATTTAGAGTTTTCAGTGGTCACTCCTTGCATTTGTTTGCCAGTCCCGATTGTTTGGACTCAGAGACCCCATTAAGCAATAGGGGAAAATGGCCTATTACTGCTGGTAGATTCAAGGTTGGTGGTAAAACCAAAACCCGTAGGCGGACTTTTGGTGGTGCTGTTGGTAGGGTTCCATGTGAGGGTTAAGGGTAGACAAAGTTTTCAGTCGTCACTCTTTGCATTTGTTTGCCAGTCCCGATTGTTCGGACATTTGGGACTCTATTCAGCAATAGGGGAAAACGGCCTCTTAGGGCTGGTAGATTCAATGTTGGTAGTCAAACAGAAACCTGTATACTGTCTGTTGGTCGTGCTATGGGTAGGGTTGCATGTGAAGGCTAAGGCCAGCCAAAGTTTTCAGTGGTCACTCTTTGCATTTGTTTGCCAGTCCTGACCGTTTGGACTTTCAGGACCTCAGTCAGCAATAGTGGAATTTGGCCGTTTTGGGCTGGTAGATTCAAGGTTGGTGGTAAAAAAGAAACCCGTAGGCCGACTGGTGGTGGTGCTGTGGGTAGGGTTCCATGTGAGGGTTAAGGGCAGACAAAGTTTTCAGTGGTCACTCTTTGCATTTGTTTGCCAGTCCTGACCGTTTGGACTTTCAGGACCTCAGTCAGCAATAGTGGAATTTGGCCGTTTTGGGCTGGTAGATTCAAGGTTGGTGGTAAAAAAGAAACCCGTAGGCCGACTGGTGGTGGTGCTGTGGGTAGGGTTCCATGTGAGGGTTAAGGGCAGACAAAGTTTTCAGTGGTCACTCTTTGCATTTGTTTGCCAGTCCCGAATGTTCAGACTTTCGGGACACCATGAAGCAATAGGGGAAAATGTCCTCTTAGGGCTGGTAGATTCAAGGTTGGTGGTCAAAGAGAAACCCGTAGGCCTGCTGCGGGTGGTGCTGTCGGTAGGGTTTCATGTGAGGGTTAAGGCCTGCCAAAGTTTTCAGTGGTCACTCTGCATTTTTTTGCCAGTCCTGATTCTTCGGACTTTCGGGACCCCATTCAGGAATAGGAGAAAATGGCCTCTTATGGCTGGTAGGTTCAAGGTTGTGAAGCCAAAAAAGGCCAAACAAAACTGTTTAGAGACAGAGTTTGAGTCTTTAAACAGCAAAGGTATTTATTTTTGGATCCGGGGAAAACCCCAGCTAGCGCTGGACAAGGAGTTCCAAGGGTTAAGGGAAAGGGTTAGGATATTTATACAGTAAAAGGGTAGGTTACATCATCCTTACATACATATTCATAACAGGTGGAGTCTGGGCGGAGTTGTCTTTTTGGGGATGTGTTCAGGGGTCTTTGGGGGTCTTCAGATGAAGTAACGAAGTCTTCCTCAGGGTTGAACTTTTTACCTTTCTTGCTCTTGATGACTTCATCCCCTTGTTATAGAGGATAATTGGACCCTTGCAATAAAACTTCCCCTTATCTGCTAGTTCTGGCAGCCTCATCCTGCCTTTCGTGCCGGTGTTTACACTCCCCCAGTGCCCAGCTGTCTCAGTGGTGCCAGGACTTACACTTCTAATTATCTCCAAGACAGGAGTTAATCCTGTTAGGGTCTTGACATGTCTCATCTGCTTTTGGTCACTTCTTTCTTAGTTTATCCCTGAATTCTACTGGTTATGAACACAAATTCATTAACATATATTACAAGTTCTAATTCTACATAAAGTAAATTCACACAAACAGTTTGGCCTGATCCACTCTCTTCTTCATTCCCCCCTTTCCTTAGAACTTACGAAATCCTTCGTCAAGTTCCAAGGGAAGGTTCTCATGCCTTTGAACCATTGTCCACAGTACTCGGATCCTTTTGACTATATCATTCAATTTATAGTATAGCCACACATTGAAGAAGGAGAACATGAGTATCATTGCAACCATGACTATTAGAGGGTATATCAGGTAATGGAGTACTTGCGCAGTCACAGGGGAGCATCCTGTAAAGATATCCCACGCGTGACGCTTCCCTACTTGTTCTATCTTTGTTAGCACCTGCTGTATACCTTTTGAATCATGTGTTACTTGCCAAAGCATGCGTTGTGTAGTTCTGTTAACTTCACGGACTAATTGTTTTATGTCAGGGTGTATAAGCATTGCCTTCAAAAGATCAATATTCATGCCTATCTGCAATTGGGGTACATCATGATACAGAGTATACTTAGCTTCAATCAATTGCATAGTGGTTAGTGGAACAGAATAATCAAAATCACAGCCTACGATTCTAGAAAAATTACACACACATAAATTGGTACCATTAGCTGTCTCAGGACAATAATCAATGAAAATATGATGGCACAATGTTCTAATACATGCACAGCCATTTCCTACATAGTAAACGTGTGATCGGTTGTCATTATGGGGAAACATTTCAAAAGTACATAATCTATCTTCAGCATCTAAGCACAAATCTTCATTTTCTATGACAGTATTTTCACAAATGTATCCTAGTTGTTCTTTGGGAATACAGGCTTCTGTGCTGATTGATTGCCATTTACTCCTGGAGTAGTCAAAACTTGCCCAAACATTATGGCCTATGGGTCGAATTACGACGTTCTGATGCACAGTTCCTAAAGTCAGGACAGGAAAGATGGCTTTCTCTTTGGCAGCACTAATAGTGAGCACATAGGCCTCGATTTGCTCACCTTGTGAGTAAGTAAAATTTACAAGTTGCCACCATGCCTGATGATCCTTCTCGAATTGGGTCGTAGAGCTATCTCTCGCTATCATTTCTTTTATTTCTTGGGGTAGTATTCCGGATGTTCCTTCCCTCAGAATTCCTGCAGCTACTGTTTGTACCCACTGCTGTGTTTGAGTACACTGAATAGCGAGTGCAATCTCTCTGTTTGCATCACCAGTGTACTCTGCAAGCTTTAAAAGGTCTTCAGTGGTGTGATTAGCCACTAGGGTCAATAATTTAGTTGCTAGTGACTGTGTTTCTGCGAGGCTAAGTATGGATGAGCTCAAAGGCACTTTGAGTTCCCCCAAATGGGAAGTAATGGCACTTAATTTATTTACCAATACTTCTTGGTCTATCGTGTTCAGTACCCCTAGCCCAGTGCCAAACCATCCAGTGACATCTCGTTGCACGCGCCTAGGGCGCGATCTGGCTGCTAGCCATGCCTTCCAGCCCTTAAGGCTTTGCTGGATATAGGGCCAGCAATCCTGTCGTAACTGAGTAATGTTTGTTTGGATGTTGACTTGAATTTTCTTCAATGAGTATGTAGGATCTAACAACAGCTTTAACCCATTTGATTGCCTAACCACTTGAGGTCCTACCTGGGTCAAATTGTATGCTCTGTTGCAGCTTGGAAGAGGAGTTTTTGCAGTCTTTTTATTAGATACCGTAGCGTTGGAACGCTCAGTGAGTTTTATAAGAAACATGTCGGAAGCAGCTCCGTATTTGCTAGACCATGCACATGTGACTGCGATTGGATGTTCCAGTATTATCTTTACTTCACACTGAGCTTCGTATCTTTCCTTTTCTTTATCCCCTTCCCAGGTGCAAGAGGCTGGTCCCTCCCTTCTGACCCATATCACGGGTCCCAGGTTAAGTGTTAGTGACACAGGTCTCAAAGGTTTCACAGTTAGTTTGATTAGATCACCGTCCTGTCTTTTCACAGTATTACTCTTACACTCTATCTGGATTTCATCCCCTTTTTCCCCTGTTAAGGAGTCTAATTGGCCTTTATTTTGACTCCAGTCTTTTTGCTCATACAGCTGGTCGTTACGTAACACATGAATATTTAAGCCAGACTCAGGGTGTAATGCCACGCGTGGTGTACCAACCCATGGCAGTACCTTAACTATTCGTGCACCACCGTGGCGTTTTTATCAAAGTGTTTCCCCACAGCTATAACATAATCATACACATATTGATTACCTATTTGATCTACAGCCTCACTATTTACAGTCTGCATGGCATAAGGTCTCCCATATAAAATTTCAAATGGGCTCAATTTTTCTTTTGACCGGGGCTTCACCCTTAGTCTGAGTAGAGCAATAGGTAAGGCTTGGTACCAGTGCAAATTAGTTTCCTGGCATATTTTTGCAATTTGTTGTTTTATAAGATGATTCATCTTTTCCACTTGCCCACTAGCTTGGGGTCTATAGGGCGTATGCAATTGCCATTTAATTTGCAGTGCCTTACTTATTGCTCGCACAATTTTAGCACAAAAGTGCGAGCCCCTGTCCGAGGAGATGCTCCTGGGCACCCCAAACCTCGGAATAATATCATTAAACAAGACTTTAGTTACTTCTCTTTCTTTGTTTGTTCTGCATGGGAACGCTTCAGGCCACCCAGAAAATGTATCGGTCAAAACCAAAAGGTACTTATACCCCCCTTTCCTTGGAAGTTCAGAGAAATCAATCTGCCACACTTCCCCTGGGAATTTTCCTCTACCAATTACTCCCTGGTGAACCTTTGTTCCCGTGTTTGGATTATTTTTCAAACAGCGTTCACATTGGGATGTGACCTGCTTCACTGCTGTAAACAGCTTTGGCCCTGCTATTCTAACTTTTAAATGCTGATAAAGGGGATCCAATCCCCAATGGGCCTTGTCATGTTCTGTCTTTACAAATTGCCATACTAATTTCTCTGGCAGCATTAGTTGTCCTGTTTCTAGCTGACCCCATCCACTATCTAACATTTTACCTTTGTTCCTTTGCATCCACTTATGGTCTGATTCCTGGTACTCTGGTTGAAAATTAGTGTCCAATTCTTCTGGTACCAGGGCCAATACTAAATCATTGGCTCTTGCAGCAGCTAATTTAGCTTCCGCATCTGCTGCTCTATTACCTATTTCTGGAACGGTGTTACCTTTCAGGTGCCCCTTGCAATGCATTATGGCCACTTGGGTTGGGAGCTGAACAGCCTCCAGCAACTGTAGGATTTCTGTTGCATATTTTATGGGTCTTCCCTGGGCAGTCAGCAGTCCTCGCTCCTTCCAGATTGCCCCATGGGCATGCACGACAGAGAAAGCATACTTAGAGTCCGTCCATATATTAATTCTTTTCCCTTTTGCCAGCTCGAGAGCTCGAGTAAGAGCTATTAGTTCGGCCTTCTGTGCTGAAGTTCCCAAAGGCAAGGGATTTGATTCGATTACCTGCTCTGTTGTAGTTACTGCGTAGCCAGCCATCCTTACTCCCTGCTTTACGAAGCTACTGCCATCCGAGAACCAGTCGTCTGCTCCTTCGAGTGGCTCCTCCTTGAGATCCGGACGACTGGAGTACACAGCCTCGATGGTTTCTAGACAGTCATGCTCAATCGGCTCTCCTGACACTCTTCCTTCTAGGAATGA
This sequence comes from Archilochus colubris, assembly GCA_023079485.1. Lineage (NCBI taxonomy): Eukaryota > Metazoa > Chordata > Aves > Apodiformes > Trochilidae > Archilochus > Archilochus colubris. The sequence continues at coordinate 16,705,634 of CM041114.1, read as the reverse complement.
TGCTGGGTTGACAACATTAGTGACTTGAATGGTTATGTCATCTGATTCAACTAAAATTGCCTGGTACTTCAGGAACCGAGAAGGTGACAGCCAATGGCCACCTTTCTGCTCCAGCACCACTGATACAGTGTGGGACACCAATACAGTCATTTTCTGGCCCATAGTGAATTTTCTGGCCTCTTCTATGTTTATGATTACTGCAGCCACTGCCTTCAAGCATGTGGGCCATCCTTTACTTACTTCGTCTAGTTGCTTAGAGAAGTAAGCCACAGCCCTTTTGTATGGTCCCAATTGTTGAGCTAGGACTCCCAGGGCCATTCCCTGGCGTTCATGTGAGAACAGCCAAAATGGTTTTGTTACATCGGGCAGGCCTAATGCCGGGGCTTTCATTAGTTCTTGTTTCAGTCTTTTAAAGGCTGTTTCTGCCTCAGGAGTCCAGACTAGAATATTTTTAGACTCTTTCAGCAAACCATAGAGGGGTTTAGCAAGTATGCCGTACTGGTATATCCACAGGCGACACCAACCTGTCACTCCCAGGAAGGTTCGCAGGTCTCTCACCGTTTCAGGCCTGGGCATCTGGCAGATGGCTTCTTTCCTCGCTGTTCCTAGGGATCGCTGTCCTCCAGAGATCTCGTATCCAAGGTAGACCACCTTTTCTTGCACCAGCTGTGCTTTCTGTTGGGAGACTCGATAACCATTTAAACCCAAGAAATTTAACAACGAGATTGTCCACTCAACACATTGTTCTTCTGTTTCAGTTGCTATCAGTAAATCATCCACATATTGCAGAAGGGTGCCTTCTCCCTGTGGCCGCTTCCACTGCTCCAATTCTTTGGCCAATTGATTTCCAAATATTGTAGGGCTATTTTTATAACCTTGAGGTAACACCGTCCAGGTTAGTTGTGTTTTCCTCCCTTTACCAACAGATTCCCATTCAAAGGCAAAAATCTTTTGGCTTTCTGGGGCTAAGGTAAGGCAGAAAAACGCATCTTTCAAATCTAACACTGTAAACCAGATCAGATTATCTTTGAGTTTGGTCAAAAGTGTATAAGGATTGGCTACCACTGGATGTAGAGTCTTTGTAATATCATTCACGGCCCTTAAATCCTGTACCAGTCTGTAAGTCCCATTTGGTTTCTTGACTGGTAATATTGGTGTATTGAAATCTGATTCACATTCTATCAATAGCCCTAATTCTAAAAACCTTTCTATCAATGGCTCTATTCCCTTCCTGTCTTCTAGCCTCAGGGGGTATTGCTTTCTATTTACTGGTTTAGCCCCTGGTATTAATTCGATAACGACGGGAGCAGCCTGTTTTGATTTTCCAGGTACATCAGTTGCCCATACTGAGGGATATGTTCCGTTTGTGATTCGGGTGATGTTATGATTATCAGATTCCGGTTTAACACAACTGATAGTCAGACTTAGGGCAGTTATGAATTGTTCTTCATTTACCTGGAGTTCAAGTTTGTTTTTATCAAATTTTATTACAGCTCCTAAATTCTCTAATAGGTCTCTCCCTAGCAGAGGTTTTGGAGAATTAGGTAAGTATAAGAATTGATGAATCCCCATCTGTTTCCCAATTTTGTATTTAAGAGGTTTCAGGAAGAAAGCCTTTTCTGCTTGGCCTGTCGCTCCCACAACATGTACAAATTCACCAGATTTTGGTATTAATTCCTGATTTAAGACTGAATAGGTAGCTCCAGTGTCAATTAAAAAATCCAGTTCCTCTTTATCTTCCCCTAGCTCTATTTTAACCAGTGGGTCTGCTAGGGAATGACTCACCGGTCCTCTTCAGTTATCAGTGTCATGAGCAACTGGAACAACAGATGCCCCTCCCAGGTCTCTTTTTAGTTTAGGGCATTCTAGTTGCCAGTGTCCCATTTGGTGGCAATAAAAGCATTGATTCGGGTCCACCTTATTTTGCTGAAACCTTCCTCTTCCTCTCATAGAATAACCACGCCCTCTACCTCTAGCCCTTGGAGGCTTTGGGCATGCGTTTACTGCTGCTATAATTCTGGCAAGTTTCTTACCCTCTTTCTTGTCTCTTTCTTGTTCCCTGTTGTTATACACTTTCCAAGCCTCATTCATTAACATTTCCAGATCTCTATTTGCAGGATATTCAAGTTTTTGCAATTTCTTTCTGATATCTGCACAACACTGCCCCATTACCAATCCCAGCAGTTGTTGTTTACCTACATCTGACCCAGGGTCTAAGGGGGTATATTGTCTCATTGCCGCTCTAAGCCTTTCTAAAAAATCTGTTGGTGTTTCATTCTGTCCTTGTCTTAGTTCAAACAGGGCTGCCCAGTTTACTGCTTTTGGTATTGCTCTTCGCAAGCCCTGTGCAACTAACCTTCTGTATTGCAGCAATAAATCATATTGGCGTGGGTTGTTTGGATCCCAGTTTGGATTACTGGTCGGAAATACGACATCCACAGGCTCTTGTAACAGTTCAGCCCGTTCCCTTCCAGTTTTTAAAACAAGTTCCTTTTCTGTCTCTGATAATTCAGATAGCATTAAATCGATATCTCCCCAGTCAACGTCTAAATTCTTTGCAGTTAATTCAAACCTCCTTGCGACTCCTTCTGGGTCTCTCCTTAAATTTTTCACATCCTCTCTCCAATTATTAAGGTCGCTTGTGGTAAATGGTACTTTTATCCGTGCTTGCTCTCCTAATTTGGGCATTACTTGCCGAAGAGGGGCTATTGTAGAGCCCTCTAGGATTTCTTTTTCTCCCTCTCCTTCACCGTCTCTGGTCTGAGCTTTTACCCTTTCTGCTTCAGCTTTTTCTGCCTTCAGTCTCGCTTTCTCTGCTTCTATTTTTGCCCTATCTGCTTCAGCTTTAGCCTCTATACTAGCTTTCTCTGCTTCTAGTTTCGCCCTCTCTGCCTCAGCCTTAGCTTTCTCTGTTTCTAATCTCACTGTCTCTTCGGTCTGAGCTTTTACCCTTTCTGCTTCAGCTTTTTCTGCCTTCAGTCTTGCTTTCTCTGCTTCTATTTTTGCTCTATCTGCTTCAGCTTTAGCCTCTATCCTAGCTTTCTCTGCTTCTAGTCTTGCTACTTCTAGCCTTGCTCTCTCTGCCTCAGCTTTGGCTTCTACCTTAGCTATCTTTGCTTCTAATCTCGCTTTCTCTAATTCCAATTTTGCTCTTTCTTCTATCTTTGCCATTTCTGCCTCCCTTTCCTTTTCCTTTCGCTCGGTTGCCCTTGTGTAATATGAATGGCTAGTTCCTTCTCCGGGATCATCTCTCAGGTTTTCGGTGCCTGCTCCATTCTCTTTCTTCTTCACCTTTTTCCCTGTCTCCTTCGGGGCTTTCTCCTCATCTTTGTCTTTCCCTGCCAATTTTTGCGGAACACATTCCAATTCCTCTCTCTCCTCACTTTCCAACTCCTTTCTTTTCTCGCTTTCCAATTCTGCGAAGCTACTGCTGCTTTCTTGTTGTGACTTTGGCAGCGGTACTCCACATCCTAGCACAAGAGGCTGATATTCTTGGAGGCTAATGGTACTTTCTGCATCACTGCTTTTTTCTTCCGACTTAAGGCATCGTTTCCCTGTACTACAAGCATCACCACAGCGTTCCTTAACTTCGCTGTTCTTCTGATCCCGTTCCAGGGCTAAAACCAAGGGATCTTGGGGTGATACATTTTTTCCACAATCCTTTTGCCATTCTGGCTTATCCCTTAAAGTGAAAAACATGTCTGCATATATCACTTCATCCCACTTTCCTCTTTTATGGAGAAACAACATAAGTTGTTGGATGGTATTATAGTTTAAACTTCCCTCCGGTGGCCACCTTTCCCCCTCATTTAGTTTATACAGCGGCCACCAATCTTGACAATATTTCACAAGTGTCTTTTTCCTTATATTTCCCCCTGGGATTCCACCAAGTTCTTTCCAATGTTTTAAAATGCATCCCAAGGGGGTTTTAGCATCAATTTCCTTACTCTGTTCAGTCCCCATTATGCCTAATCACAGGGTTACCACTATTAGAACCCTTTCTGGATTACCAAATTCTATTCAGATTTCAGCAACTTACAATTTCAACACCTTACTCAACTTATTCTAGCATTCAAGTGCACTTCTTATTTTTGTTTCCACAGTCCACATTCACACCAGTCGCTTCGTCCGTCTCTGGCCGGCCCCCTTGCGGGTGGCTCGGAAACGCAAATCGGGACTCCGCACTCGCTTCGCAATTAAATTGCGTCTCAGTCACTCACTTTCACGCACACACACACGCTTTCAGTCGGAACTCTGCACGGGTAAACTTTTACACCAAAACCTCACACGTTGCTTTACCACCTACGGTCACAAAATGCCGCTATAAACCTCGAATACCTGCTGGTATTGCGGCTGCCTCCGCGACCCCCCCCCCAAAGATAAAGCTATAAAACTTTTCTTTGATGGGGACGCGTAATTACCCAACACACTTAATTCCCTTAAAGAGAGAATTAACACCAAACACTCAAAACACCTATATTACTCGCAAGTAATACAACATGATCATCAATCACCATATGATCATATGAACCACAGCATTACCAAAAACCCTTTACCAACACAATACAACACCGAGTGTATTTTCCCACTGCTGTGATCTTCAGTTCTCCTGGGGAATTGCACCCCGGAGAGGGACGAACTCAGCGCTAGACAGGACTCCAATCCGTCAGCCTGGGGGCGTCCCCCGCGTCCCTGTGAATCCTAAGAGCTCAAACCTCCTGGGGGACTCTAACCCCCTGGGGGACTCTAACCCCCTGGGGGACTCTAACCCCCTCTTTCCTAGAGGCCTCGAAACCCAAACAAACAAATATATATAAATACCTTTTCAGTATGAGGTAGGTCTGGTGTCCATCCGCGCGTGGAGCCAAGGGAGTAGGGGAGGCTTATCCGACAGAATTCATCGGGGGGCCCCAAAAGCGTCCCCGGGCCCCCCTGGATCACGGCACGACGGAGTCCAGTCCTGCCGCGGTCGCCAAAATGAAGCCGAAAAAGGCCAAACAAAACTGTTTAGAGACAGAGTTTGAGTCTTTAAACAGCAAAGGTATTTATTTTCGGATCCGGGGAAAACCCCAGCTAGCGCTGGACAAGGAGTTCCAAGGGTTAAGGGAAAGGGTTAGGATATTTATACAGTAAAAGGGTAGGTTACATCATCCTTACATACATATTCATAACAGGTGGAGTCTGGGCGGAGTTGTCTTTTTGGGGATGTGTTCGGGGGTCTTTGGGGTCTTCAGATGAAGTAACGAAGTCTTCCTCAGGGTTGAACTTTTTACCTTTCTTGCTCTTGATGACTTCATCCCCTTGTTATAGAGGATAATTGGACCCTTGCAATAAAACTTCCCCTTATCTGCTAGTTCTGGCAGCCTCATCCTGCCTTTCGTGCCGGTGTTTGCACTCCCCCAGTGCCCAGCTGTCTCAGTGGTGCCAGAATTTACACTTCTAATTATCTCCAAGACAGAAGTTAATCCTGTTAGGGTCTTGGCATGTCTCATCTGCTTTTGGTCACTTCTTTCTTAGTTTATCCTTGAATTCTACTGGTTATGAACACAAATTCATTAACATATATTACAAGTTCTAATTCTACATAAAGTAAATTCACACAAACAGTTTGGCCTGATCCACTCTCTTCTTCAGTTGGTGGTCAAACAGAAACCTGTATGCTGACTGTTGGTGGTGCTGTGGGTAGGGTTCCATGTGAGGCTTAAGCCCAGCCAAAGTTTTCAGTGGTCACTCTTTGCATTTGTTTGCCAGTCACCGACTGATCGGAATTTCGGGAGCCCATTAAGCAATAGGGGAAAGTGGGAGCTTCGGGCTGGTAGATTAAAGGTTGGTGGTAAAACATAAACCCGAAGGCGGACTTTTGGTGGTGCTGTGGGTAGGGTTCCATGTGAGGGTTAAGGCAAGACAAAGTTTTCAGTGGTCACTCTTTGCATTTGTTTGCCAGTCCCGATTGTTCGGACTTTCTGGACCCCATTCAGCAATAGGGGAAAATGGGAGCTTTGGGCTGGTAGATTCATGGTTGGTGGTAAAACAGAAACCTGTATCCTGACTCTTTGTGGTGCTGTGGTTAGGGTTCCATGTGAGCGTTAAGGCCTGCAAAAGTTTTAAGTGGTTACTCTTTGCAGTTGTTTGCCAGTCCTCACTGTTCGGACTTTCGGGACCTCAGTCACCCATCGGGGAGTTTGGCCACTTCGGGCTGGTAGATTCAAGGTTGGTGGTCAAACGGATAGCCGTAGACCTAGTGGTGGTGGTGATGTGGGTAAGGTTTCATGTGAGGGTTAAGGCCAGCCAAAGTTTTCAGTGGTCAGTCTTTGCATTTTTTTGCCAGTCCCGATTGTTCGGACTTTCGGGACCCCATTCAGCAATACGGGAAAACGGCCTCTTAGGGCTGGTAGATTCAATGTTGGTGGTCAAAGAGAAACCTGTATGCTGACTGTTTTTGGTGCTGTGGGTAGGGTTCCATGTGAGCGTTAAGGCCTGCCAAAGTTTTCAGTGGTCAGTCTTTGCATTTTTTTGCCAGTCCCAATTGTTCGGACTTTCGGGACCCCATTCAGCAATAGGGGAAAACGGCCTATTAGGACTGGTAGATTCAATGTTGGTAGTCAAACAGAAACCTGTATACTGTCTTTTGGTGGTGCTGTGGGTAGGGTTCCATGTGAGAGCTTAGGCCAGATAGAGTTTTCAGTTGTCACTCTTTGCATTTGTTTGCCAGTCCCGATTGTTTGGACTTTCGGGACCCCACTCAGCAATAGGGGAATTTGGACGCTTCGGGCTGGTAGATTCAAGGTTGGTGGTCAAAGAGAAACCTGTATGCTGATTGTTGGTGGTTCTGTGGATAGGGTTCCATGTGAGAGCTTAGGCCAGACAAAGTTTTCAGTGGTCACTCTTTGCATTTGTTTGCCAGTCCCGATTGTTTGGACTTTCGGGACCCCACTCAGCAATAGGGGAAAATGATAGTTCGGGCTGGTAGATTCATGGTTGGTGGTAAAACAGAATCCTGTATGCTGACTGTTGGTGGTGCTGTGGGTAGGGTTCCATGTGAGCATTAAGGCCTGCCAAAGTTTTAAGTGGTCAGTCTTTGCATTTTTTTGCCAGTCCCGATTGTTCGGACATTCGGGACCCCATTCAGCATTAGGGGAAAATGGGAGCTTCGGGCTGGTAGATTAAAAGCTAGTGGTCAAAGAGAAACCCGTAGGCCGACTGTTGGTGGTGCTGTGGGTAGGGTTCCATGTGAGAGCTTAGGCCAGTTAGAGTTTTCAGTGGTCACTCCTTGCATTTGTTTGACAGTCCCGATTGTTTGAACTCAGAGACCCCATTAAGCAATAGGGGAAAATGGCCTATTACTGCTGGTAGATTCAAGGTTGGTGGTAAAACCAAAACCCGTAGGCGGACTTTTGGTGGTGCTGTTGGTAGGGTTCCATGTGAGGGTTAAGGGTAGACAAAGTTTTCAGTGGTCACTCTTTGCATTTGTTTGCCAGTCCCGATTGTTCGGACATTTGGGACTCTATTCAGCAATAGGGGAAAACGGCCTCTTAGGGCTGGTAGATTCAATGTTGGTAGTCAAACAGAAACCTGTATACTGTCTGTTGGTCGTGCTATGGGTAGGGTTGCATGTGAAGGCTAAGGCCAGCCAAAGTTTTCAGTGGTCACTCTTTGCATTTGTTTGCCAGTCCTGACCATTTGGACTTTCGGGACCTCAGTCAGCAATAGTGGAATTTGGCCGTTTTGGGCTGGTAGATTCAAGGTTGGTGGTAAAAAAGAAACCCGTAGGCCGACTGGTGGTGGTGCTGTGGGTAGGGTTCCATGTGAGGGTTAAGGGCAGACAAAGTTTTCAGTGGTCACTCTTTGCATTTGTTTGCCAGTCCCGAATGTTCAGACTTTCGGGACACCATGAAGCAATAGGGGAAAATGTCCTCTTAGGGCTGGTAGATTCAAGGTTGGTGGTCAAAGAGAAACCCGTAGGCCTGCTGCGGGTGGTGCTGTCGGTAGGGTTTCATGTGAGGGTTAAGGCCTGCCAAAGTTTTCAGTGGTCACTCTGCATTTTTTTGCCAGTCCTGATTCTTCGGACTTTCGGGACCCCATTCAGGAATAGGAGAAAATGGCCTCTTATGGCTGGTAGGTTCAAGGTTGGTGGTCAAACAGAAACCTGTATGCTGATTGTTGGTGGTGCTGTGGGTAGGGTTCCATGTGAGGCTTAAGCCCAGCCAAAATTTTCAGTGGTCACTCTTTGCATTTGTTTGCCAGTCCCGATTGTTCGGACTTTCTGGACCCCATTCAGCAATAGGGGAAAATGGGAGCTTTGGGCTGGTAGATTCATGGTTGGTGGTAAAACAGAAACCTGTATCCTGACTCTTTGTGGTGCTGTGGTTAGGGTTCCATGTGAGCGTTAAGGCCTGCAAAAGTTTTAAGTGGTTACTCTTTGCAGTTGTTTGCCAGTCCTCACTGTTCGGACTTTCGGGACCTCAGTCACCCATCGGGGAGTTTGGCCACTTCGGGCTGGTAGATTCAAGGTTGGTGGTCAAACGGATAGCCGTAGACCTAGTGGTGGTGGTGATGTGGGTAAGGTTTCATGTGAGGGTTAAGGCCAGCCAAAGTTTTCAGTGGTCAGTCTTTGCATTTTTTTGCCAGTCCCGATTGTTCGGACTTTCGGGACCCCATTCAGCAATACGGGAAAACGGCCTCTTAGGGCTGGTAGATTCAATGTTGGTGGTCAAACAGAAACCTGTATACTGTCTGTTGGTGGTGCTGTGGGTAGGGTTCCATGAGAGGCTTAAGGCCAGCCCAAGTTTTCAGTGGTCACTCTTTGCATTTGTTTGCCAGTCCTGACCGTTCGGACTTCTGGGACCTCAGTCAGCCATAGGGGAATTTGGCCGCTTCAGGCCGGTAGATTCAAGGTTGGTGGTCAAAGAGAAACCCGTAGGCCGACTGTTTGTGGTGCTGTGGGTAGGGTTTCGTGTGAGGGTTAAGGCCTGCCAAGTTTTCAGTGGTCGCTCTTTGCATTTGTTTGCCAGTCCCGTTTGCTTGGACTCAGAGATCCCGTTAAGCAATAGGGGAAAATGGACTATTACTGCTGGTAGATTCAAGGAACCCTACCCACAGCAGCACCAACAATCGGCCTACGGGTTTCCATTTTACCACCAACCTTGAACATACCAGCCCGAAGCTCCCATTTTCCCCTATTGCTGAATGGAGTCCCGAAAGTAGGAACGGTGGGAAATGGCAAACAAATGCAAAGAGTGACCACTGAAATCTTTGGCAGGCCTTAACCCTCACATGAAACCCTACCGACAGCACCACCCGCAGCAGGCCTACGGGTTTCTCTTTGACCACCAACCTTGAATCTACCAGCCCGAAGCGGCCAAATTCCCCTATTGCTGAATGGGGTCCCGAAAGTCCGAACAATCGGGACTGGCAAACAAATGCAAAGAGTGACCACTGAAAACTTCAGCTGGCCTTAAACCTCACATGAAACTCTACCCACAGCACCACCAACAGTCGGCCTACGGGTTTCTCTTTGACCACCAACCTTGAATCTACCAGCCCAAAGCAGCCATATTCCCCGATGGCTGACTGAGGTCCCGAAAGTCCGAACGGTCAGGACTGGCAAACAACTGCAAAGAGTGACCACTGAAAACTTTGGCTGGCCTTAGCCCTCACATGGAACCCTACCCATAGCACCACCAAAAGTGAGCATACAGGTTTCTGTTTTACCACCGGACTTGAATCTACCAGCTTGAAGCGGCCATTTTCCCCTATTGCTGAATGGTGTCCCGAATGTCCGAACAATCGGGACTGGCAAACAAATGCAAAGAGTGACCACTGAAAACTCTGTATGGCCTTTACCCTCATATGGAACCCTACCCACAGCACCATCCACAGTAGGCCTACGGGTTTCTGTTTTACCACCAACATTGAATCTTCTAGCCCTAAGAACCCATTTTCCTCTATTGCTGAATGGGGTCCCGAAAGTCCGAATAATCAGGACTGGCAAACAAATGCAAAGAGTGACCTCTGAAAACTTTGCCTGGCCTTAACCCTCACATGGAACCCTACCCACAGCACCACCACCAGTCGGCCTACGGGTTTCTCTTTGACCACCAACCTTGAATCTACCAGCTCAAAGCAGCCAAATTCCCCGATGGCTGACTGAGGTCCCGAAAGTCCGAACAATCGGGACTGGCAAAAAAATGCAAAGAGTGACCACTGAAAACCTTGGCAGGCCTTAATGCTCACATGGAACCCTACCCACAGCACCACCAAAAGTCTGCCTACGTGTTTC